>WOFM01000419.1:0-137925 GCA_011428145.1 Ericerus pela | reverse complement strand
TTTTTTTTTTCCCAAATAATTTTATATTTCAGTCGAATTGGAAGACGACTGCTATTCAATTTTTGTTCATTAGAAAGTTGAAAATTCACTGACATATCTGAATTCAAATTTAAGGAAATTTTGTTATATTTCACGTTAATACTGTTGCCAGCTGGCACATTTTGTGGAGAATTAATCTGCATTTATACCGCTTCCATTCTACACTGCCAAATTTGATGTGGTAATCATATATTATATTTATCAGTTCAAGACTTCAAGGAAAATTGTATCGGAAGATACCGCAATTTAGTAGGTACCTAATTCGAAAACGAACTTGTTGATCGTACTTAGACACAGCCATATAGGTAGATACTTCTCATTCCCCTAGTCCCATATTACTGGTCACATACTTTAATAATGTGCCAAGATGTAAACTAATGCTCGTGTGTAGGAGAAGGATTTTTATGCATTTCTTTAATCATTGTATATGCATTCAAAGTTGGTAAAATATGCATGTATATGCATTTATCAACCATGAAGAGGTGCATTTACATCCGATCATTTTTCCATAAGTGAAGCAAATATTTGTCCAAAACATCTCTTCCGCCCATCAACCGCGGTAAGTGTATTTTTCAAAAGTATTAAATTTTATAATGGCTGCCATTCAAAAACCAGTTCACCAATTTCGCTCAAATTCAATACCAAACCATTCCCTGATAGTCTCCAACTGCCATAAAAATTTCACGTCGTAATCTTTTAATTTACGGGAGTTATCGTCAAGAAATTAGGGTAGGTTTGCAAAATTTTGAGAACCCCTCCCTCCAAAACCAGCGGATGAATTTCAAAAATTTTAACACGAATATAACTATAGCCCATGAAAGCTTATAATACTACGTCAAGTTTCATTGCCATAGGTCAAACAGTGGAGGCTCCACATACTCCCAAAAAATGACAAAATGAGCCAAATTTGTAAAATACTATAATTAACGTACAAACCGTTAATATTATTTCCCGATATTATTTCACCAATTATTCCCTCATATTTGATGCACATGCACCACTACCTATACAGACACACGTCTACTCTGAAATAACAAATTTTACAGTGTTACCAATAAAAATCCAGGGGCTGGCACAAGCCAAAGCTCCGCCGAGTAGATCTTCAAGGCTCATATATATATATATATATATACATACTGTGTTCAGAAGAATTTGAGTGATCTATATATTCGTGATCTATAACTCAGGATCTGTGCTTTTCCACAGGTCCTATCCCAAGGCCCTGCCGCTACACCAAATGCAATAAAAGACCTGCGGCACATGCTTTGAAAACCTACGTCCATTTTATGGTTGTAGAATGATGGCACGTTTTGTTAACATTGATGGGATAGGACTATTGGGCATCCAGTACTAAATGATGGAAGCCTAGAGTGACCCATACTCCATTTCAAAAGAGAAATGTAAGAATGCTTGAAGGTTGTAATTCGCTTTTGTAACCAAGATGAGCAAAATCTTGTCGCATTTCTTTTCTTTGATTATAATCACAGGCTAACATGCATGAATATTAAAAGTACTCGCAATTTTTCGTGGGAGGTTGGTATCTCTCGAGTGGTGCTTTTTGTACAATAATTCTTTCCTATCGTTTTTTATTAATTTTGTTTCGTTTTTTTATTTTTTCATTCTGTTATGTACCTTAATGGGTTCTTTACGAAAAAAAAGTCAAAAACAGAAAATTAACATTCAACATATACAATTTTTATAATATCCATGCCCAAACGCTCCTGGCAACATGGGAGAAATCGCTCATCTCAGAAGGCACAAGCAAGTGGCATAATTATCAGCAAAATTGATTTAAATTTTCTAGGTAAAGTAAAAAATTTCAAAGAACAAACGTACTTTTTTTCGCATCCGGTGTAAAATTTAAAAAAAATTCATTTTGAACGTAATTTATTTTCAGTATTTTCAGTTTTCAGGAATTTCTTTTTGGGGACGAGGAGTTCGATTTTTTTGTAATTTTTCAAATAAACACATACCTGGGTATTGTTTTTTATGATTATTAGAAAGTTATTTCATTCATGTAACCACATACTTCCCCAAATAAAAAGGGGTTTAGTGAGACATATTCATTACGAAACTTATTAAGAGTCAAATTAAATTTCACTGTAGCCAAGAATGTCACTTTCCTTGTGGGTTTAAAAGTATCTTCCTAGGTTAAGTAGGTTTCTCAGAAAAAATTTATTGGAATTTATAGCAATTTGCAACTCGGTTATTAAAATACGTTGTGTCATATGCATAATTTTCAATGTCTTAATCTAATAATATGAAGGTGACATTACGCCTGTTGTTGAATACGCTCGTTTTAATTATTATTAACCAACTTCAAAAAAAAGAGGTTTCCAAATCGATCAGTATACCCTATATATATATATTTTTTTTTTTGCTTTTTTATATTTCTTTTAACATAACTTCTTAACCCGATTTTGATGAACTTTTTTTTAAATGATAGAGGATCTCACGGTAGTCCCATTAAATTTTTTTCAGATTCGATGAGGTAGTTTCGGAATTATCTCTAAATAAAAAAACGCTTGGTTTCGCAGTAATAGTGCCACCAACGCCAGAAACAAAAAATCATTGAAATAAATTTTTTCATAAAAAAATCTAACCAACTTCAAAAAACAAAAAAACGAATAAAAATTCTCTAAAAAAAAAAAAAAAAAATTATTTTAAAATTTCTCCAGTAAAATCTATTGGAATTGAAATAAAACGAAAAGACATTATGGTAAATTTATAATTTTTTTCAAAAAAAAAAAAAAAATGAATGCGCCAAAAAAGGAAAAGTAATAATTTTAAAATTTCTCCAGCAAGATGTAAATCTAGGGACTGGAATTATTGAAGTCGGCGCTAATTAACGGTTTTTTCATAAAATTTGACCGAATTGACGTATATTGAGCCTACACTACATGGTATGGAAAGGAGCTCCGACTTCAATAATTCCAGTCTTGAGTCTTTAGACCTCCACATCTTGCTGGAGATATTTTAAAAGGATTATTTTTCTCTTTTTAGCTCATTTTTTATTGTTTTTTTCTCTTTAAAGAAAATTATTAATTTACCATAATACTTTTTCGTTTTATTTTAATTACAGTAAATTTTACTGGAAATATTTTAACAAAATTATTTTTTTCTTTCTAGAGCATTCGTTTTTTGTTTTTCGAAGTTGGTTATTATTCATTTTGCTATTTTTTAAAAAAATTTATAGTGCTATTTGAGGTTTTTTTTTTTTTTTTTTAAATATTGAAGTAGGTAAGGCTTTGTTTCACTTTTATAACTTGAATGAGTAGTTTTTAAAAATTCAATTTTTTGATTTTCGTCCCATTGCTCGTCTCTATGCTAATTGAATTTTCGAATTTAGTAAGCCTAATAAGTTGTTGGGGTTTATATTATTTTTCAGCATGATGTTGAATGTTGGCATCATCTTTTCAAAATTAAGATTCAATTTTCTATTCACTATATAAAATTTAGTCTAAATATTTGTCTTAGTTTAGTGTGTGGAAATAAATTGAATATTGCAATTTGAATGACGAGTCATAAGTTCGTGCACTTAGGAGCGATTGATTTTTTAAATAATTTTTCAGTTGTTTTTCTTATTTTTCTCAATACTTGCTTTACGTCGAGTACATCATATTTTTTATGTGTTCTGGCGAAATTATTGTGGCGACCACATATAGGCGGAGTTAACTCTCGTCACTATCACCCGGCACCATGACCATGTGTATATGGTAGCCACATTCAGGTGATGGTGACAATCGAGGCAGGTATTCCCATCGGTTGATGGTTCTAATCCCCGGGCTGGCAGGAAACCTACATTGGTGACCACAGCGTGATCTGAGAGATGGCTCCTGTTCTCGCCATCTCTCGTAAGAATACGTCAGCCCGATAGTTCACCTGCTCTCCACCTAACAATGTGATGGCATTGAGAGCACTAGCGGTGAAGAGGTAGGATGTACAGATGCAATGCAGGGATGTATTGGAACGGCGCATCCACCACTCCCTTACACACACCTACCCTTCTGTTTGTAGCTCCGCCTCCATTGATTCATACTGCACACTGCTGTACTGGGGGGAGTAGTGTGGCAACCACATATAGGCGGAGTTAACTCTCGTCACTATCACCCGGTGCCGTGGCTGAATTTAGATCTATAAATGTGACCAAAAAATTAAATTACCAGAAATTACATATATAGTTTTCCCAGGACAGTTAATCTACTTGTCTTACAGGCTCTCTACTTAGGTCTGATGCTATAGGTATATTATTACGTAATTATGTGAACAATAATTTGTTTTCGGGATTTATTTGCTAAACCATCCGTAGGTATGAAAAATTTTATATTTGATGAAAACATTCCCCTTTAAATTTTCTGCTTATACAATTTTATACCGAATAAATCCCGAAAAATTAATTCAAGTCCATATTGCTGCATGTATTTCTCATGCCAGTTGCATCAGGTGCAAACAAACAATGCACATGGAAGCTTCTTATTGGAAGTTCATCCTATAGGTATTCAGTATCTACATTAGAGCCTTAGTATACGCTACTTTTTTTACAGAGAGTGGAGATTTTGCAAACGAGCCAAAGGCGAGTGCTGCAAATTTCACACGAGTTAAAATAGCCCACTACATGTCTATGACACATATATGGTATTTGTCTTTAGTATCATAGTTATATTCTATCCCCACCATCTCAATTTTACATACATATTTAAAATATAAATTTGACCCCCAGATTTTATCAATTTATCGCTAAAATTAATTTTTTTGAACATCTCCGAGCACACCTACTAAACCTCTTATTACTTGCTTACTAAATAATTAATAATACTACCACCACGTTACTCTGCCTGGCACGTAATTAATTTCATTGTTTTAATACTAATTAGTTCGTTTGTTTTAACCTGACCCTTCAGGTTTTAGCGATGGGTCCCCAGCCAAAAAACGACAGGAAAGAGCGACCCAAAAGTAGCGCGTATATAAGACCACACATTATAATAAAGACACTGATTGTATATCGAAAGAGGAAGAGAGAGAGGGGGCTAAAACCTGAAGGGTCAGGTATTTTACATTTTAGCCGTCAGGCTCAAAGTAATAACATCCCGGGGGTGGAGGGGGCGGAGCCCCCTCCCGAGGCGCGAAGCGCCGAGTTTTTATTTTCTGTTCGCAGCGAATTCTAGTATAGTTTCACGAATGAAATACTTTTGCTTTGCAGCACAAACCGCCAGTATTAAAGCTGCACCTATCTCTGTCTCTGTAGTATTCTCAGTGGAAATCGTTACTCTGCCAGCACTCACGGGGAGCACAGCCATGTTGACATAATTTTACGATTGTCATGGTTAAATATGCGGTTGAAAATGCTTGTAGAAACTTCATGTTTTTTCGGCTAATAATTTATTTTTTAAAAATCCCGGAATTTGGAGGTGCGAAATTTTTAATCATATTTATTTTTTTTCTCTTTCTTGTCGCTGATGGTCGGTGTTTTTGACCGATTTAAAAGAATAAATTGTTGTACTATTATTTGTTTATACTGCAAATTAGTATTTTCAGAATCTGTTCAATTTTATTTTAATTAATTTTATTTTTCATTTTTATATTTTCAATGTAAAGAATTTAATACAATTTGAAAAAAAAAAAAAAATTAGGAATTTCTTGTTGTTATTTGTATCTAATCTATTTTTATTTTTGTATTTTCAATGTAAAATTATGAAGAATTCAATGAAATTTGAAAAAAAATATTTTTCCTTCCTACTTGTATCCAGTCTGTCATGTATGGTTGTATAATAAATGTGTAATAAATTGAATTGCGTGATTTGTGTTGAAGTTTTCTTTTCAGAAATCAATTTAGTTTAGTGTAAATTTCTTTAAGAATCATTTGAAGCATTCAGCGATGTTCAAACAATATTGATATTTCATTACGCCAATTTTACTAAAAATAGCAGCTTGAAAAACTAGTAATTGTCACAGTTTTCATTTATCTTGCTGATCTACCAGTCGTAGAGAAAATTTTGCCCGTTCTACCCTGAAAAAGAAGCATCATAAATCTATCAGCGCGATCTGTGTAATTACATACAAACTATTTTTTGCTCGGAGCTTCGGAAGAATGAAGTCACAAAATTTTAATTCTAGTGGCGCTCTCTGTTTAACCTTTGAAAACCACTCAACGTAAATAGAATGAAACGAAGCGACGAACTATCGAAAGAAATTTAAACATCGATATTGAAGTCCTGTTTAATAACGAAAGTGCAAAAATGATGATTTCAAACATTTTGGCCAAAAATAGCTAAAAATGCGAATATCTCGAGAACGGTGATAGATAGAGCGATTTTGACGAAAGTTTTCACCCCCTAGACGACACAGTCCCATCTAGAACACTTGAGGAATATTTTGAGCCCTATCATGAACCCGACTGTAATGGGAGGATGGGTTCATGGGGAGACTTTTCACTCGGCAATGTTTTGGCTATGCGTACTTATACGTATAAGGAATACGAATAATAATAATTTGCACATACATTTTGCAAATTGGTAGGTCTGAATTTAGTTCAGGAAATACATTTAAAACCATAATTTTTGAGAAAGTTTTGAAGTTGAGAAATTTAGAATGTAATATAATTAATTGATGTTCACGTTGACTTTATTATATTCATAGCCAACTATTTTTTATAAATTCACTCTTGTAGAAGACTCAAGACAGCACAGTTGGCAGTCTGCGAACTATTCAGATTATAGATCCCGGATCACAGATGCTTCTTATGATCCTCGATCCGAAATTTGAATCATTTGTATTTTTATTTGATGGATCCATGATCAGTGATTCGAATCACTTTCTGAAAAACGATCCAAACTATTTTTTCGGATCCATTTCTCACGATCCGTTTTTTCAGATTTTCAAAAAAAATACAAAAAAATATGGAAAATAAAAAATATAGCTATACTTGAAAATTATTCGTTTATTTTTTGAATTTTTGAAATTAATGAAAGAACTTTAGTTTTAAAATCATCCACAAGATCCGTGCAAATTATCTGCATGGATACTTTACTTTCAGATGATCTGTAATCCCGATTCGGATCATTCTTTGCAGGTGTGATTCTTGATCTGAACTCGAATTAATTCTTCAAAAAATAAAAATTGAACATTTTTTTCATAATCTTGCTATTATTATTCAAGTTTTTTTTTTGTAAAATAAATAAGCCATTTACCCCATGTTACCAATTTACTGCCTTATTTCATAATTTTGTTTTTTATTATTTTATGTCTTACATAATACATTGATATTTGAAAGTATAAACTGATGGAAACTGACCATTATTAATTCTAATGATGAGCCCTCCATATCCTTATTTTTTTCTTTTTTTTGTACAACCTATCTGTCATGGCTCCGCCCACGAGTCCCCTGCGCACTAGCAATGCGCCAGGGACTTGCCGTGACTGGTAGACACTGGGCTGAGGCAGTGTTGCCAGATGTACGGCTTTGGCCGTAAACATACGGCTATTTTAATGTGAAACGGCTGTACAGCCGAAGGTTGGGCCATACGGCAAAATGTACGGCTTTCAAACCTTGATAAGAAGAAAGAAATTGTTTTAAGGAAGATTTAGAAGTAGCCTCATAGCTCTATGGTTCTCTAAACAGCTGATGAAAATTATTAATTAATTATTGATGTGAACTTAGAAATTTCTGAGAAGTAATAAGTATGAACTTGGCTTGTTGTCATGATGGCTGCAGTTTTTTTAAATTTTAATGATATTATTAATTTCTTCGCAATTTAATTTTTAAGTACTTTATTTACTGTTTTTAAATGTTTTGCTAATAGAATTTTCAAAGTAAATATTATTCATATCACTTGAACGTAGGCCAGAGCAGAGTTTATTTTATTATAAAAAATTTGAAATTTATTCATTCAATTCCATATAATCACAGTTATCGTACGCAATTGTTGGAGAACCATTGACCATAGAAAGCTGAAATTTTTTGAAGTTATGTAATTATGTTAGCTGAATATTCTGTGAAAATTTAGTTGAATTCGTACGTTTTATTCTCGATTATCGCTGAAATTCTGTTCGAATTATGTGATTCAGGTGATATCAATTCAATCTACACTTAACTGAGAAACTTCAACTATATTTCAAGAATAAAACGTATAAATTTAGCCAAATTTTCATAAAATCTTCAACTAAAGTCATGTCATACCCCATCTTATCTCCAAAAAAAGGTTAAGAAAAAGTCAACCCTGCAAGATGTACAGCTTTGGGTAGTCATATACGGCTTTTCAAAGGTTCGTGTATGGCTATCGTACTCTCAAAATCTGGCAACACTGGGCTGAGGCAACGCAAACAGTTGTTATATTATGGGAGGCGCGTGCTTTGTGTGACAACTATAATTTTTATTGTCCTTGGGAGGTTAAACTAATAATATAAACTTCTACCACTACATGGTAGCATGAGCAAAGTGTTTTTTGACAACCTCGAATCGAAGATTCGTTAATATTTCAAAATTTAACTTTGGTCGAGAATTCTCAGTTCGCACAAAATGAGAAATTTTTTCTTTTTATGCCCCAAAAACATGAAACAGTTCAATCTGAACTGAGAGCAAAACGCTTCCATTCAAAAATTTTCCCCAGAAAATAACTCTACCAGTACGGAATATGATTTACTTTCAGTCCAAAGACTTGTGAAGACATTTCGAATAAGACTTGTATAAAACAATTACGAATTTGGACTGACTAAATTACCCAAATACAGAATTAAAATTCTGAAATGAGGAAGCAATTCTACTTTTAATTTGTCTTCGTACTAACACGCCGAAAGGCTGACAAAAAAATTATTGTAAATTATTTTTCTGCCACCCCCAGCATTCAAAATTACGTCTATTATTTGTCAAATAAAATAACTCAAATTTGGTACTTCGCCATTGTCCGTAAAAAAAAGACAAAAACTTCGCTAAATTATAGTGCACATTCGTCTTCCTATTCTAAAAATAGAACAAAACGAGAGAGAAAAAAGAAAAATCTACAACTAATGTTGTCTCTCTCGCACTTGTACGTTTTAAAAAACACTCACTAAAGAAGACAAAATTGACCAAACAACGATCAAATTTCTGAGAATTTACGACAATTGACAATAATGAAGAAAGAACTCAACCAACAGTCTTCAACTGACTGTTGGAACATCTTCGCAAATTTGTATGAATTCACGTGCTTACACGCAGGCAAATAAAAAATTCCTCGTGGCCTCGCTAAATTAAGCACACAAACGAAGTTTATGCAGCGAGCTGCAACAGCAATGGCAGTGAAGAGAACACCCCACCCATGCGCTGTACGACCCTACGAACAACAAGTTTGATACAATGACATACCCCCAATATGGAAATGCATTTGTATCGTCTTTTAACATTGTCCGGTTTCCGTACAGCTTTTGCTTCTCTCCTTAATTAATTTTGTATCAAAGTGTTGTTCTCCGTGATTTTGCTGCCACTAATTGTGCTCTAATTAATTACTTTCATACTTTTAATCATTTTTGACAATCGGTTCAGCTTTATAGTTAAAAGCCCTGTTTTTTGTTTTCATTTTTTGGATTGCAAATAAGTTAAGCTTACTCTTTAAAAGTGTTGTTCCATGTTTTAATTCATTCCCCCGGAGTGTGGAGGCACAGTTTCTGAAAGGTACCACCATCTTAGACATCGAAAAACTTAAGTACACTTACAAAAATAATTAATTTTTTAGTAATCTCCCTAAAGTCATATCATATTTTTTTGAAGTTATTGTTCTCACAAAACCTATCTGTATTTCGCATTTGTAAGCCATTCTTACGAGATAAATTATTGATTTTTCAATCTTGATAAATTTGCACTTATCGATACTAATTTCCAATAGTAGATCGCAATATTTTTATTAGTACTGTGTAAGCTAATTACGAATAAAAAACCATTTGTCACCCCATGGTCACGCCAAAATTGTTTTGGCCAGACTTGAAAAACCAACAATTTTTGTAAAATCATTATTATAAGTGCCAATCCATAGTGGTGTGCTACACTATACAACCCACCTCACTTCACCATCCATTATACAATGAAAATATAGACTATGTGGAACTATAATTGAATTTAAAATACTTTCAAAAAAAAAAAAAAGTAACCTATAACTGGCCACAGGCAGATTCGAACTCACGCCAGGCAAAGTTAAAAATGGTGAGTCTAATACTAAACCAAAGCGGCAGTTATAAATTTTTCATTGAAACAAAAAAACAATTAACTTTGCAAACTTTGTCTGTATATAACCATATATGAACTGAGTTTAATAGAGATGATGGTACAGTGTAGGTGAAGGCAACATAATAAGTATAACTGGCGAAAAGTGATTTTTATTATGAAAGGTTCGTCAACTTTACCTTTAATTGAATACTGAAAATATTTTACTTTGGTTAAAATTAAATTACTTGATACACTTTTAACACTTTCGTAAAAAAAACAAAAAAAAAAAAACAAAAAGGAAACACAACAAACACCAAGACGATACTGTGGCAAATAAAACACGCAGTTTGTATATTTGGTGTTAATGATGTCACCATGGGGTTGCTTTTTGTGGCAAATAAAACAAACGTATTACTTATATATTTTCAGTCAATATCAGCGTTGTTAACTGTATGGTAATTACCGTATTCATACGGTTTTGAGGTGCTGAAAACTATGTATGGTAATAACCCCTACTGTACATATGATTCATACGGTAATAAGATTTGAAGGAGAAAAAAAAATTGCTTTATTTCCATATTTTACATCATAAATTTGTGATAAATTCAGGACTGATGATGAATGATGAAACGTCCATAGTTTCATAATATGAAAACCAAAACAATAATGATAATGATGATGATGATGATGATGATGATGATGATGATGATAAAAAAAACCAACAGTGCTGCAATTCTAGAAAACATTAAATTTCATCAACTTATTTTTTTTTGCTTCTGCAAACTTGTAGCATAATTGCCAGATTTGTGGTATCACTCATCAGTTTAATTGGAAGTTGGAATTTTATTTTTGAATTGAAAATTGAAAGTTTCAGCCAAATTAAAATTAAAATTTTACTTTTGACTCTGAATTTACAATTCTCATTCCATCAGCATTCAGCTGTTGGAGGCAATCGGATTGAACTATGAGTGTAAGTAGTTACAAACTCACAAGTCAGAGTTAAATTGACTTGCTTCTTTTTTTCTTTCTTTCCTTTCGTTAATTCGTTGTAGAATTGCTGTACCTACCATCTCACCATCTTTCATCGATACCTAAACTTAATTTAAAATCAAAGAGAATACGGTATTTGAATAAGAGGATAAAAAAGTAATTTTATTTTGATATTCACTTGTTCTTTTTCTGAATTATGGGCTCATTAAGATGGCATCACCAATTTTTATACTGACTAGGTATACCAAATAATGTTAATTTTTGATACGTTCGTTTTGATTAAATTTTTTGATCCATTACTAGTTTCACAGTTTCATGTCTCGAAAAAAAAAAAAACTTTATTAACACGACTCTGAAAGTCTTAATTTAGGTCGTAGGAATTTAGGATCAGCTCAGAAAGTTAGGAATATCTGTTTTTTTTTTTTAATTTTTAATTTAAATTATTTCCAATTATTTTATCATTAAAAAAATTATTGTTTTGATTATTTAAAAATAATGAAAATTAGTTATTTTCTTCGTACAACAGCGGCAGGTAGAAAAATATTGTTCAAAAATATTGTGTGTTTTAGAAATCAGCTTGAAAACTCCTTCATTTTGATACCCATATTATATAGCATATTTTTGCATATTTTGGATTTTTAGTGAATAACTGCATATTCAGTGCATATTTTGCCTTTTTTATTCGCACATTTTACATTTTTGAGTACATACTTTCATTATTATAGAGAATTTTTGGAGTAAGGTAACAAAGGTCAAAATACGGTAATTTTTTTCTGAAAATACGACAACACTGTTATCAAAAGTTAACAACGCTGGTCAACAGTCTGGAACTTCGATGATATAATATATGTATATGATGGTCAGCACCTAATGATAGTGCCGCCAATGCCGGGTCTTTTACTTTCCAAAAATCTGATTGACGAAAAAATTGCTAACGAGCATTTGGTTATAAAAACTGGTGTACAAGAGCGACATGCATCTCCATCGTGTGTATATATATGTATACCCTCGAAAGTTTGAAATAAAAATGAAATGTTGGCAGTGTTAATATCTGACAAAAATTGAAAAAAAAATCAAAATGAAGAAAATTTTTTAAATACCTATTTCTCTTTTTTCCTCATAATTTTTCATTTCAGAAAGTGAGACAACAAAAAAAATTAGAAAAGATGGCATTGAGCCCCCCTCCCCCCATTTTGACGCCGATATAAAAATGAGTTTATCCCAAGTATTTTGTCATTATAAGTTGAAGTTATTGTGTCAGTATAACAAGTGTACTCATGCTTTTAGTGCTCAATGAAAAGGTACCATCTTTCGGGCTCATTTGTGGTGTGAGTGGGACGTCAGACGATTAAAATGAAATGACTTTTTAACCGAGAAAAAAAAAGGAGGAGGAGGTTTTCAATTCATACAGGTTTATACATTTTTTTTTTATGTTTGTTCCAGCATAATTTCTTAACCTATGCACCAATTTTGACGATATTTTTTTTAAATACTAGAGGACGATCCCATGGTTGTCCACTTAAATATTTTCACAATCGCCGAAGTAGTTTTGGAGTCATCTTTAGATAAAACAATTGTTAGGTTTAAAGTAGGTTTACTATTGCCGCTAACGCTAGAAACGAAAAATCGTTAAAAACAATAGAAGCGACTTAAAAAAAAAAAAAAAATACAAAATGAGCTAAAAAGTGAAAAATAATTTTTTTTAAATTTCTCCAACAAGATCGAAGTCTATTGACCGAAATTATCGAAGACGGTGCTAATTATTTCGTCGGAAATTTGGGGTCAAACATTTTCATATACTGTACTACATTTTCGAATAAATAAATATTTATTGGGATAAACGCGAAAAATCGCTACCTATATGGGGGTATATTCACCTTAGCATCTGCGGACGCTAACGACGGGGGAACGTTACATTTAGCATGTCATTCTAGACGCCCAAACCGACAGGTTGGTGAAGAAATCAAAATTTGTTCCGGTTTGTCGGAATAAAAGTGCTTTTTTCTTCTCACTTGACTGGGCTACCTGTGGGGGAAGACGATGGAATTGGCGGTTTTTGCGCCTTCCCATTGCTTGCTTACGTCATCGTTCATCCACATAGTTCATTGCTGCAGGCGCTTTGTCCGCAGCACCACAAAGCTGCGACGTCGAAACTAAAATCTCCCCCCCCCCCGGCAGTAACATTTGTAAGGCGATAAAAATCGGCACCCCACCGCCGAACGAACGAACCGCGCGATCATTTTTCACCGTTTCAGTCGCTCGCAGCTTCCTCGACGACGAACGCAACTTTTGATGCCTTTGTGTCGCAGCGACGCGGTTCGTCGTTCTTTAGTGGGCGGACGTTCGAAAACTTTTGCCAGAAATAAGAAACTGACTTCGCACAGCGCGTCCGCGGGTATACCTTCGAGGGCCGCGTCATTAATAATTATATTTCGTTTTGCTACATTAGTCTGCGAGTAGACGCCTATGGCGGCAACGGCTACGATCAGACTGACCGACGTGTTCGCGTCCACGAAAGGCATTTATGCGTCGACGAGGCCGCCGCCACGCAAGTCGACCGGCGTGAAGACGGTCCGCCGACCGTTGCGGTTTTCGCCGCAAGGCGTCAAATCGCGGAAAATCGCGACCGCCGTACGTCCGGCCCGGCCGAAACGTCGCCGCGGGCCGGGCGCAAAGGCGTTGCGCGAAATCCGTCGACTCCAGAAGAGCACGGAGCTGCTGCTGCGCAAGCTGCCGTTCCAGCGGCTGGTCAAAGAGGTGGCCCAGGCGTACGTGCCGGATCTGCGATTCCAGTCGGCAGCCATCGGTGCGCTGCAGGAGGCCAGCGAGAGTTACCTCATCCGTCTGTTCGAAAACGGACAGATGTGCGCCATACACGCCAAACGACAGACCATCATGGTCAAGGACATAACGCTGACGAGGCGAATTTCGCGAGACGAAATTAAGGTGCACAGCCCAGCGTAGGTAACGCTTTCAGGACGTACCGATGGCCGGCGATACCTACTTGACGAATCGCAACTTTCGTGGCCGCTGGCAGCTAAATTTGATCTGGAAAACGAAAAAATCGAGTTCAGCACTTAATTTGCTATTCTTTTGTGACATTCTTTCTGTTCGGAAGCAACTTCAACGAAATTTCAATCGTGACTCAGCACGTAAGGGCGGCGAAATTGATTAACAAACGCGGATTCCAAATCGTACTTATAACGCAAAAACATAATTATCCTCTGGCAATTTAAGAAGAAAAAAAAAAAAAATATTGTGATGAAGATTACAGTGCCTCTAATTCGTTTTATATGGTATGGTTGATTATTATTTTTTACCAAATGAATTCGTCGTCGTGAAACGAATGCACGAAACAATTATCGTTATTTATTGATTAATTTTTTTTTATTTTACCTACGAATTATTTACTGAATTTTGAACCGAAAAAATTTGTTAGTTCTTTCAATTTATTTAATTTAATTTTTTTTTTTTTTTTTTTTTTTTTTTAACCGGAATCATGGAATCATTTACCAAATAATTTTGTTAATCACTTATTTTCAATTTTTTTTTCACATTTTTTTTTTTTTTTTTTAACCGGAATCATTTACCAAATAATTTTGTTAATCACTTATTTTCAATTTTTTTTTCACATTTTTTTTTTTTTTTTTTTAACCGGAATCATTTACCAAATAATTTTGTTAATCACTTATTTTCAATTTTTTTTCACATTTTTTTTTTTTTGTTTTGTCCGAATTGTCTACCAATTTGCTAATTGAACGTTTGTGTTAGTAAGTACCTATTTTTTTTATTGTTTTCGTATTTGTTATTCTTAATTCGATAATTTATTTTAAATGTGAATAAAAAAAAGTTACTAAAAAATGTCGACCATTATTCTTTAAAATTAGATACGCATTTACTGCGCGATTGATAGACTCGTAACAAAAATTGTATCGGTTATTGTATCATTAATACTTTTCAATATTTATCCGTACTTGAACCTTCGAACAGATAAACGATTACTGAATGGCTACATTTGTCTGAAAGAGGATTTTCAAAAGTTTGCAACAGCCCAGTCGAATAAAATTTGTAGGTAAGTGTAGCTGAGAAGAACAAATTTCGAATTTTTCTCCGCGAAAATGGCGTAATAATGATAAATTGGAAGCTATTATATGCCTACAGTCATAAAGAAATGTAAAACATGGCATATTTTAAATAAATTCCGTGTAATTCTCTATCACTAAACAAGTTTCGTTTCTTGGTTTTTTATTTAAAATTTTAAACGGTGAATATTTTAAACCGTAATTATTTACGTGCAAAAAATTACCGATGAAATAAGTATATACGGAACTTTTTCAGTTTTTACGATAAATTCATTAGAATTCAAGAAAACCAATTCAGTCGACCCAGAAATCACATGAAATTATCTGTGATCTGCATTTATTTCACCCAGTAAGAACAGTGACAGGTATCTACGTTACTAAAGTAATTGTCTGATTGAGAATTAATTGTTTGTAGAAAATTGAATGGACTTGGCGGGAAAATGGTGTTTGTAATTGCCGGAATTAACGTGTCCAGAGTTTAAAACGATTCAGAATGCTTTGCATACGTTAGCATACAACATACGACTGTCCGTATAAAATTCTAATTATTATAAATTCACGTTTCAGAATCACAGGATATAGTTATTATAAATAGGTAGCCTGACTTTCTCTGGTTGGTGTAAAATCGTTACAGACTACAGATTTTAAACGAATTTGTGCGATTCTGTGGCGTTTAAATTTTTTTTCCTCCTTATTTTAGCATAAATTTTCGATAAGAAGTACGTATGAAAAGTGGACTAAATTATTCAGAAAAAAAAAGAAAAATTTTGATATTATTCACTTAAAATTTTCGGTAGGTACCTCTTACCTATCTTCATAATATTCGCACAAAAATTACATAACGAGAGTACCTAATGAAAATTCATCGGCAAAAGTGTCTAAAATCTAAATGATGAACGAAATTAACACGAGTAGGTAAATTGCTTCGAAGGTTTTTTTTTTTTTTTTTTCTTCGTAAAACGAGTTGTTAAGACTAAAACAAGAAATTATCAAGTTCGCATTGAAAATAACAATCTTGACGTAAATTCGTTTAGCATTATTTTCTCCTACACCCTGTAACAAAAAACAATACATCGGAATGTGAACAAAAAACGAAGAACATTTATAATCCACATACTATAGATAGGCGTATGTACTTCTCAATTTTATTGAATTTCACGAGAAAACAAAAATGACCACCATTTCCAATACATTCGGGAATCGTTCTTATTTTTGTCAGCCTTCATCGAAGGAATGGTATGAAGAAAATGTTCTCCTCGCTAGTTATTAAATTTTTCTAATTCTTTATCAAAAGAATTTATGAAAACAAAAAAAAAAAATAAATAAATAAAATGTCGTCTCTCCTATACGAGGAAACATACTACGTACCTCTACCTATTACAACGATGTTCGTTCGAATAATTTTATTTAATTTGAAAATTCACGAGGAAGGGGATCAGTCTGTAATTATTATATTGTAGGCACCCCGTTTAATTCCTGGTGATGTACCTTGGCCTCAAACGACGAATTCTGACCAAAAATGATTTACCAGCCACACCATAGAGAAAAAACTTTAATGGTATACGCTATTGTGGATAGGTTTTCGTTTTCTATATTGATTGTTACATTCCGCATTAAACTGAACACAGTAAAACTTGTCTTGGCCACGAATACATTGGAGGGCTAAATATTAAATTTCGATTCGAATGAAGTTTAATCAAAGTCGAGGAAATGTGAACGCTTCAAACCCATAATACGAATAAGAGACAGAGAAGCAAAAAAATTCAAAAGCTAATCGTAAATATATACCTACGACTCTGAACAGAAAAATAGGTTTTTACAATCGCCAGAAATGTGAACCAGGTTTGCTGCATTAAACGAAGGTGCTTACTACCAACGATTTAATTTCGTTTCGAGACATACCTACCTAATCTAAACAGACAATGGAACTCGTAGCTAATGTAGTCGTAACCTTCCAACAAAATGGTGTTTTCGCATTTGCGAAGATAAGAAAAATGAAAACGCAAATGGCGGCGTGCGCGATCGAATAATGGCGTGCACGAATATTGCAACAGCAATTATTCATTTCTGATTATGACCTGCAACCAAATTTCTTTACATCAGACATTCCGGTTCAAGGATGTTGGCCCGCAATTGAATTGAGCTACGAATTCGACCATGTAACAACCAGCAGATCGTATATTATATCTACATATTATACATGGTATGGGTATATATATATTATGCCTTCGCCTATTTTTTCAACGGCAGAATTTACCTCGCCACGAATAATTACAAAAGCCAAAGTGCAACTTCGTTTATCAAGCCGTGAAGTGAAAATCGCTACGTCGCAATTTGATATCCAAGGCACCGGATTTTCGACAGAATTCGAGTTTTTTAAGTTGATTTTCAAATTACTCATTCCCAAAAATATAATTCGTCATAAATTTTTAATGGTTGTCGACATTTTTTCCCAAGTTATGCTTGAATATGTGCGTTAAAAGTGAATTGCTGGCGACTGTTTTGAGGAGTAGGAAAATAATGGAAAAGATCGCAAAATCTTAGAAAATTCACATTTTTTCGAGAGGAAAATTTAAAAAACGAACTCAAATTAAGGTACTTGGCAATTTTCGCCTATAATGGCTTCATAAGGTAGAAGCGCGGCTGTGTAACCACAAATAAGTGACGCGATAGCCGCGTTCAGTATATGGAAGTGGAGTACGGCGTGGGTGTGGTGCTAATACCTGCACTTTTGAGAGTTTTAGTATTCTCCGTAAGTCCTATTCAGGGACGGTGTTAGGGGGGAAAGAGGGGCAGTTTGCCTTTTACGACGTTGGTAAGTTGGACTTTTCCACTCATCGTTGGACAGCTGGCGAATCTTAAAGGTTGATGACATTTGCTTCTTTAGAGATGACTTCACAATTTTCGGCAGTTGAAAATTTTAAAAATTTCAGTTGGGGGATTTTCGTTTTTAAACCCCCTCCCCTCATAAAAAGGCTTTAGCTACGACCACTGGTTCTGTTAAAAATTAGTTTTAGGCTAAATCCTATAGTTTTAATTCTCCTTCAATTTTGTGAAATAGAAAAAGTTTTAAATAATTTTTCTAATGGAATAATAATTATTTAAAAAGAATTTTCTTGATGAAAATTTTTTCATCAAAAAGGAACAAAATTCCAAAAACCGATATTAAAAATGCACTAAGAAGGAAAAAATAACCGTTTTAAAATTTCTCCAGCCATTTTTAGGGACTGGAAATTTTGAAGTCAGCGCTCTTTCCCTGTATTATGTATGTAACGATAATTCCATATAATTTCTTAATATCCTTTTTTTATATCTCTCATATGCTATAAATATTATTTCAACAAAACCATTTTGTCTATAACTTTATCAACATATCTTGTCTTGATTACCTCATTGAAACTTGTCAAGACCTGTCCCTTGACATCCCCTTTTCTCACTTATACAATGTTTTCATAGGTATTATACACCATGATGTCATTCATTCCATGAATATAAAAAACAAAGCGAAGGGAATGTCGGATGACTAAAGTAAATTTGGCCTTTCTTGTAGGAAATTTGGTGCCAAACATTTTTATACCATTCTACTTCTTTAAAAAAATCAACATTTGTTGAAATAAACATGAAAAACTGTTTCGTGGGGTATATTCACCCCCATATCTATTGTCATTTGCAGTGAGGGAAGTGTCACTTTGTTACGTTATTTTAGACGCCCTAACTGGCAAGTTGGTGAAGAAATCAAAACTATTCTAATCTGAGCAAATAAAGGTATTTTTTAAGTACGTTTTCTAACAAAAATCTACTTATTAAACTTGATTTCATGGAACAATCTTTGGGTGGGGGTAGGTATGTTTTTTGTTTCATAACTCGAGAAGAATTTTGGGACCAATAACCCAAACTCATACGTGTATACACGTATATAAAAGCCAATTTTTTGTTACCATGGTACAGGTCACAATTTTTATCCAAAACGCACAAAATTTGGATCAAACATTAGTACTAAGTCAAGGACCTGACCTATTGGTTTTGTTGCAGGTAAATCGTTAATTTTCTTCCTTTCCTTCTTCATTTTCTAAAGCCTGTGTTCCATGTTTTCTTTTCCAACTGTGAAAAAATGAAAATAAAATTTTCATCGATTTATATGATGTTATCTGTGATCATTTATTTTTTTGATTCAAATTTTGCATTATGGAAAGTGTGAAAATTGACAATAATGTTTCAATTTCAACTATTTCATTTTTGTTAAGTATTATTAAATGAAATATATACGTAGCTACATCGCTTCCTTTCAACAGTTGTTTTCTTTTTGAAAATACTTCTGAAATTTCTCGATTATTCGTATTTTTTTATTTCCAGTTTTTATTCATGGTTGATGTTAAAAGTGTCACTCTAGGGTCACTTTTCCTGACAAATAAAACAAACCTAAAAAAAAAAAAATGAAAAAAAAATCATATAAAAATAAAGCAAAAACCCTGTTGTCACATTGTCTAGCGATGTGGCTTGTTTTATCATTTAATCCATTTGTAGACCCTTACAGGGCCCAAAAAAGAGAGAATTTTTTATTTTTATATTTGATTGCATAATATATCACTTGACATGTATTTTGAGGAGCTGAATTCGAATTTGATGTTAATTTTATCATTAATTGTTTGGGCCTAAAAATAGCCCGGGAGAATTTTTTATTCATAGATTTTATCGTCAATAATCGGACATGTGTTTTGAGATTCGGAATTTGAATTTGATGCTAATTCTATCATTAGACCTATTCTTCAACCCACATTGGTCCGAAAAAAGGGAGATTTTTTATTCAAGATTTTATTGCGCAATACATCATCTAAGATGTTTTTTGAGAGCTGATTTCGAATTTGACGTTAATTTTATCATGAACATATTCTTCGACCCTCATTGGACCCAAAAAGGGGAGAATTTTATATTTTCAGATTTTGTCGTGTAATAAGTCAGTGAACACGTAGCTCAGGGTTAGGGTTAAAGGTCTTAAGGATCTGTCGAGCAAAGCTGACACCACAGGCATCCAGTATATATATATATATTAGATACCTTCACACATATGAGACTACGAGAGCGACGACTAATAATTCGCAAATTATTTGAAATTGCAATTGAGCGAAAATGAGGAGAAAACAGAACTTTTTATTCTTAATACCGACCCCCTCCACATTAGGAAGTAAGTATACAGATAAGTTTAACAATGCGGACACCGCAAAAGACAAAAATGTGGGTAGTAACATTTTCGAAACCGCGATCAGATACCTGCGCAGTTGCGGCACGAACAGTTTTGTCTTCAAGCTCCGGTGCCATGCTGTAATTATATTTTTGCTGGTGACATTTTCTTTCCAACTCAAATGCGCGTTTACGATATTTCGTTTCATCTTTTGACGTGTCAACCAATTTTGCGAGCGCCAACGTAGGTATCACTCCTCGATAAATGCTTTTTCAGTCAACCGTATCCGGTATAGGTACCCAACGTAATCGTTGCAGTTGCTGTTTTTTTTGACCGTACATTAATTACGGGCGCATGTCGACGAGAGAAGAAAAACCGACAAAATCGCGACAATAGCCTCCAACGAAATCACCGGCTGCGAGGATGACAGAACGAGAATCTGCGGCTACGCCGGCACCGATGGCCGAGCCATACGGACGGAGAAACGGAAGACCGGTCGGCGCAAACAAAAGGAAAAACAAAATGGATCGGAACGCCCTACGAGAAGTGCGTCGATACCAGAAAAGTACGCAGCTGTTGATACGTAAACTTCCGTTTCAAAGACTAGTCAAAGAGTTAGCCCACGACTTTCGAGCAGACCTTCGATTTCAAAGCGCCGCAATCGGTGCTCTACAAGAGGCATCCGAAAGTTTCTTGGTCAGTTATTTAGAATACACTAACCTGTGTGCTATACACGCAAAACGCGTAACCATAAACTGTAAAGATATAGAGCTGGTCGGAAGAATGTACAAATATAAGGTGGCACCAGCAGGATAATTGACGGCCCGTACTCCACATACCGCCGAATCTCGATCAGATTTTGCTGCGCATGTCGCACTCATCGGAGGTAAATCGTTGCTAGCTACAAGCATTTTTTTTTTTTTTTTTTACTCAAATTTACCGCTTTTACGCCATTCTTCTAAATTTTAATCCATCAGTTACTGCGAATGTAAATCGTGACTTCGAAATGAGAATATATAATATCGTATTTTTAATTACCACCTAAAACCTTGCGATAGCCAATTTTTTTCTTCGGGTTTTCTCTTTTGTAAAGCGTCGCCATCGTCTGGAGACGTGATTTTCATAGAAAATACAGCGATTCCTATTTTTTTTTCCCAGAACATTGGCATCAAAGAACGATGGAGGCGGTTGAGCAAAGAGAAAATCCGTTGAAAAACTAAAAATATGCACGCCAGGCTACCGACAAATATTGAGCTGGCAAGGTTTTAGATGATTAAAAGTATGATATATATGCTATATGTACGTAAATCAGCGAACTGAAAAATACGATATTAACTTTAAATATTACCACGAAATTAAAACAAAAACAAAAACAAACCTTGTCAAACAATAAGAAAAAAATCCAAAATATCCGCTAAATGCCTTTCAAAGAGAACATTTTTTTCAATTACTTACGATAACGTTCTCTGTATAGTTTTATTCGCGTACTTATTTATTCACTTTTTATACTTTTTCTCCTTTTTTTATAAATGTGTTATTTTTATTACCAAATAATTTATTTTCGCACGCATGCCTTCTATAATTTCTTTATTTATTTTAAATGTGAATTTTAATGTGAATATAAAAATTAAGTCAATTGGAAAAATTGTTTTTTTTTCTTCTTTTTTTTTTACTTGATTACAAAAAAAAAATTAATTTCAAGTATAAAGCAACGATGAAAAAAAAATTTCTCAATTTTATTCAACGATAAATAAGCGTAAATGATGATAAGAAAGCAGAATCAATTAATTTATAAAAAGGAAGGTAGGTACCAAATAATTAATACTTTAGATAATATACACGCCATTTATTTGGTACTATAGGATTATTGACGGGACGATTAAAAATATGTTAGATAAAATAGAAAATACTATATTCTGTACGTACTAGCGAGATTGATAACATGACAAAAAGATGACTAAGAAGTAAGAATGGAAACAAATAACAGTCTACAAGGAAGATTATGAATTTTACGAGTTTTCAAAAATTTGTTAAATTATAAAACAAAAAATTTCACTGGAACAGAGTTTTCCGCACCATTTTTCTTCTGGTCCGAATGAAAACGTACGAAAAAATCAAATTTTACCCAGGTACAGGTAGTGAAGATGATCGATTTTAAATTTGATACGTCTTCCATCCGAATCTATATCTGATCTGTTCTTTTTGGCCGATCCTTGTGAAAAGTTATGTGGGAATTCTAAATTATTCTCGGTCTAAAAGGACGCCGAAATTTCTCAACTGTTGCTAAGTTGTCACAACTTTATAGAGCAATTGGCCAAAAAGAGCAGAAGAACAGAGCTTCTCTCTCTCATTATCTCTCTTTCTCCTTCTTTCTCTCTAATAGGAACACGATGGGGTGGACAAAAATGACATATCAAATTAATTGATAAGAGATGGGGAGGTTGTGGCAGAGCTACCAAAAAAGGCGCATCTTCAAAAACAAGGAATGGCCACCTTCTCTTAATAATTCCCCAAAAAACTGGCGCCCAGTAACAAGAATCACTCAGCCACAAGTTATTTTACAATTTTTTAAAATAAATGTAAGGAACAGATTTTAATGAGATATTCGTATGCTTCGACAAAATTGTACTTTTTTTCACTAATTAAACAAGTCAGTTAGGTAATGCAGAATCGAATGAGATAGACTGAAAAAATTATTTTTGTAACTTCTATAACTGCTGTAAGAAAATGTACCGAATATTTTTTTTTCCAAAAAAATATTTTCTAAATAAGGTGCTTAAAAAGAGCTTAAGAAATGCGAATCGGGTAAACAAAAACAACTGCACGACATACTTTGAATTTGCGCTTTATATCCATATATATACGTGTTACGGATGCTGTCCAATAAAACTGATACAAATAAAATTATTTCGAACATTTTCTTGAATGGGATTATCGAGAAAAATAAAACAACCGTCAACAAAAGCTTTACATTTTGGGCTTCAGTTCTGACACGAATCTCTTTATATTTATATTATAGTTTCAACAGGCATGTTCCAAAAGGGAAGCTATGACCAAGGTATTACAACTAAAAATTTTCAACAATGTATGCAAAATAGAGCGAAACATACACTATAAGTATAAACCTATTCGTCTTTTTATAATCGAAGTTAATGGAAAAAATCTTACATCAAAACATCGATTTATATTAAACAAGACGAAAAATTCCATTCGCTTAATATTTTGATTTTTTTTCTTCCCTACCGGCGTTAGCTATCAGTTGATATTGGTATCTCACCAAAATCTTCACAAAATAATACACAGCGAAAGTTTGTGTGTTCCAGTCAGTTTCAATAATCTGGGTACATAATATAGGTGACATCCAATAGTTTTTGACCTAACTACGAAAGTACGAAACTGAAAGCATTCATTACGGAGAATATACAGAACAAAGGTGAATATACCTACTAATAAAAATAATACATATAGGTAGTGGGTATCTGAAGTGATAGGAAAGAAAATTTCACTTCGAAACCCTCTACAGTACCTAAACGAGTCAAAAATAAGTGATATTGTTGCAAACCGTCAGTGTAATTAGTAATTTATAGGTAGGTACTATAAATTGTAGTAAATATCGAGTTTGTAACCCTCTACGCTACGCATCATTCACGTGAGCAACTTCGAAGTACCCAAAAATGTTTTCCTGGCTGAAAGCGTATTATTTCTTCGAGATCGAATGTAAGACATCGCCTTCATTATTATATTTTTCGTTTTTACAAGCTGTTTCCAGTCACAATTGGAATCTATCCTGTTGGACAAGTAGTACCAAGTACGAAGTACAATAAGAACACAAAGCTTATCTACGAATTTTCAATGAACATGGAATCGGTAAGCAGAGAAAACAGATAACGCAAATATATATACATGAATACAGTGCACAACTTCCACGCGTTGTATATGGATCACCATTCTTCGTTAAAACATGCAGAAATGGTGAATTCAACGAATCAAACAATACTCACAATCGAAGATATTATATAGTAGTTTTCTCGAAATACGAGAGATTCGAACGACGATGATAAATTTTCTTCGTGAGTTGGCGATTCATTTCGTCTTTGATATTTGAGCGATCTGTCTGTTTCTCATGAAAATTATTTCAATCAATATAGGTAGGCCTAACGCCAACCTAACAGAACCAATGATTTAAATACTTAGGTACCTATCTATATATGATAAGAACAATGTCAGCCGTCACGTATATCATGCACTTCGATCATTTAGTACTGCATACCCAGTAGCCCTATCTCACCAATGTTAACGGAGCCTGCCAAAATTAATGAAACTCGTATAAGTGGACATGGTTTACTGCACATTTGCAATACGTCTTTTTTCGTCTGTCTTCGAAGCCGTCGCAGATTCACGAGGATGCGTTCAGAACGAGCGCCCAGGTAACAACCAACACACTTCAACCGTTCAGAATGGACTGGTCGTTTTACCCGGGTACGGTAAGTTTTATCCCGGTAAATAGTTGGTGAAAAGTTATCCTAACGATTTTGATAACGACGTGAAATATTTGTTGACAATCTATTGTGTTATAATTATATACTTACCTACCCTGACGTTCGGAGAAATCGTTCGTTTTTAATCGGATAAATTTGGGGCAAAATTTCAACTTTACCCTAACAACCTTGGCTGTGTTGGTTGTTCATTCTGAACGCGCCCCAATACCAACAGAATGAAAACAGACGCAAAAAGACTTACTGCACACGTACGATAAACCGCATACCCATTTTTGGGTTTCATTAACGTTGGCACGAATTTTCGTGTTTACCCGAGTATCCGGTACTATATGATCGAAGATCACGTAGGTATACGAAGCTAATTTAAATTATTAACGAATAATTTTCAGTAGGTATAGCAGCTAAAAGATGGGCGCAGATTTAAGATTCAAATCGGTATAATTTTGTTGGACGACATTAAAAATACTAGGTATATAGGTAAGGTACCTCAGCTGTCGTTATAATTATGTCCAGGCATTTACGGTCGTTATTTGTTATTCAAAATCTGCAACAACAAACAAACTAAATCAAACAAAGAGTTGTTTCCATAGTTGGACAGTTACTATACTTATTAAAAAATTATTACTTGGAACATAACAAATTAATCCTCAATCTCCGAATTTTTTTACTCGAATAGTTTCCGTGTAGGCCTATACCGATATTGATTTAAAGATCACGGAGATAAATTAACGCAACGAAGAGGGTTTTTCAAAATTTGTCAACTCAGGGGCGGATCCAGGGGGAAAATAGAGAAATTTCCCCAACAAAAAAATGAAAGAAAAATGAAAGGAAAAACTGAAATATGACCGCAGAGTTGAAATAAAAACTACAAAAAAATTAGTTGAAGACCAAAAAAAAGCTCAACTCTGAAAAATTTTTGTCATTTCCCCCCCCCCCCCCAAAAAAAAAGACCTTCTAGATCCACCACTGTGTCAACTTGTTGACCAACAAAGACTAACATATTGCAGCAGTACCTTGTGTAGTATATTTACTCGAGGTAAGTTATATATTAATTCGTGTTTTGTCAGCCATCACGCATAGGACAAGTGTGGTCAACACGAGGAACATTCTGGATAACATTCTTTCAGGATGAAATTCTATAAAATTTCGATTTATAACGTTGATCGAATTTTTAAATTTGCTCAAATTGGAGAATCAAGTAAGCCCTAGTACATGATTGATTTGGCATCGTCTATTATGAGACGAAAACAAGAAAATGTGAACCTAAATGATAGACACCTACCCTAACAATAAGTTAGCTCACGAGTTCACGATCAATTTGTTATGTTTGTTTCATACTCTGAAAATGTTTCAAATGTTTTAGTATTGCACTCGTCCTGCACATTTTCTCATCTCTGTTCGCATGCTTTGCATGAAAATTTGAATTTTGGAGGAACATTCAATCTGCGATAAATGTGAAAAGAATGATTACAGAAGAAATCTGATTAAATTGTTCCATACAAGACAATTAATTACACGAAATAGGTACAGTCATACGAAGAAGGTGAAACGTTAATTTTACCCAGTCAGCGGTTGAATCACGGTAAAACTCGTACATCACAGAAGTAGACATGAAATTGTGGTGACTTTAGAAAAACTTTCGCACTAAATTAATTTGAACATAAAGCTCAATCTCGTTCATAAAGAATACTTGACTGAAAAAAAAAAAGGTAAAACAAAATAAAAAACAAAAACAAACAAAAACGTAAATTTTCGCCAAATACTTCAAAAAAGAAGTAAAGGGATTTAAATCCAAGATGTCGACTGGAATATCAAACTCATCATACACTGAACACTACAATTATGTGAATCACGGGTTCAAATATCGTATTCCATCTCACTACATGCGAAGAAGAAATAAATAGTAAGAATCTCGGAAATGTAGCTCTCGGGTTCGGATGGATATTTGTTGGTCATACATTTTCAGCCTCCAATCACAACGACGTTATCATTCAAATAACAATAGGTACTACTCATCTTCGTTTTACTATACTTCAAAAAAATTTTTTCTACCTACACTTGTTCTTCGCGACGTCAGCAGAGTCAATAAAAATTGAGAAAAATGAATAATCCGAATTCAATCTGTTCAGAAATTTCGCCTCGAAGATCAACACTGAAGACCTGATCTTGAATCATTTTCTACGAGAAACAATAAAACAAATAACTTTACCTAATAAAATCATGTTGAATCATTTTTTCAAACCCGAGAAAAGTCATGAAAATAAAAATAAGCATTTATTAGTGTAACATTAAATAAAACGAGAGTATCGATTCACGCTGCTAGAAAATTTGCAAAAAACAAAAAAAAAATACAAAAACAAAAAAACACGAAAATAAATATTTATCAATCATAAAATGCAATTTTATTGAAGAAATATGAAAATAAGTAAAAATGTAAGAGAACGATTACTTAATATCAATGGTAATAATATGTTCTTTTTTTCTTATTCCTTTTTTTTTTTTTCAATTGTGATTTACAAGTATTAACACTTAAAAAAAATGTATGTAACACTTTATACATGCACTTTTTTTTTTCATATTTTTTTAAAATTTTATTTTTACAAGGAAAGTACACGATTCATTTTTCAGATGAAAAGAGAACTGGTAGAAAATCTTAACTTCTTACAATTCCTGCACCGTATAAATACAAAATCTTAATAAATATCACATTTACATGTTCTTTTCCGCTACGAATTTCTTACATAAAAGAATTTTCAACGTATTTTACATTTTTCTAGAAAAAAAGAAAAATTTTTTTTTCCAAATGAATTTTTTTCGAAAACAAAAATAGAGTTACACTACACATTGAAAAACTGAAAGTTAATAATCCGTTATGAATGTTCCGTGCAGATAGGTTTTTATCATTTTTATTATCATTTATCCGCAAACAAAATACTAGGAAAAATTAAAAAATAAATAAAACAAGTACACTGTAACAAAGTTTTCACAACAAATGAAAACATGGGAAGACGAAAGAACTACATAAAAGCGGAAATTTCGTGCAATTTGTAATCGACTTTCCATTATTTCTTCATTTTTACCAAAAATCAGTCGTTAATATACAAAAATTTTTTTTTTTTTCAATTTTTTTTTAAACATTATACACATTTACTGTTAATACAAAATTGATCACAGAACATTCCCAAACGTATCAAATTTATTTTACAAAGCAATTATACCAATAAAAACTAAACAAAATTCAAGTCTTGAATGCAAATGTTCTACAAATAAAACATGAAAAAAAAATTATTCATACTGGATAATAAATTATTAAATTCAACTACGTTAAACTAATTTCAGAAACCAATATCTTAACTGATGCTGGAAAATAGAAGGAATCTCGCAACTAAACTCTCGACATAGGAAATGAAAAAATCAAGGAGTACATGAGGAAAAAAAATTTGCGCGATGTTGAGAAGGAAACTGACAAATTGCATCAAAATTATGCGATATTAATTCAATAAAATTGGCGATGAAAAAAAGAAAAGAGAAACGAATGGAAAATTTTTGATGCCGGCTCGGATTTGACACACACGCACGCACACACACACACACACACAGTGTTTCTAAAATACACACAAAAGCGTTACAACGAAAATAAAAATAAAACGCTCGAAAGGAACTACTTCGAAAGTATAATTTTAAGAAATACCAGGACACAAAAAAAAAAAAAAGGAGAAAAAAGCAGTAATAAGAAAAAGAAAGATAGAAAAAATATTTACAAACAGAGTGAAAATAAACTTAAAATTATTTATGGCATATATATATATATATATAAAAATACACATAAATCTTTAATTTCTTTTCGTAATTGTTTTTTTACGTGAAGAAAAAAAAAGAGAAATTGCTTGATCCGTTTGTAAAATGTCTTGATAATCCACAAGCTCAATAACAGTCAATTCCAAATATTGCACGACACGATTTTTATTTCATTAACTCTCGTAATAATAAAAATTTTAAAAGTTTTTCGCGGACCGTACAATAGCCTTAAAAATACTTTTTGGTTTAGCCGTCAAAAATGATTTTAATAATGAAAATCCAAACTGACACGATCGCCACGCTTTTATGTAACTATATGTCGAATGTACAACTGGAAGAAGGGTGGTACTGCTGGAAACAATGCAGTCGGATACTATAGTGTTGGCTGAGGTCAGTTATGAGAAGAAACATCGTCGCCTAATTTTAGAAGAAAGAAAGTAGCGGTCAATGAAAAAAAAATTAAAATAATTTTATACCTCACACCAAAATGGGCACATCAGTTTTCGAGAAAAGTGCACCAGTTTACGAACACAGTTTTTCTAATAACGAGTATTTAGCAAATTAGTGACCAAACAATACATAAAATATTTTGCAACAAGTCAAATTCATCTCCCGATTTCAGCCATAAATCCGTACACGATCAACATCGAGATCGATACGTCGGGTCATTTTTGTCCTCAAACACAATAAAAAATAAAATTTTCTTTAAATCAAAAATATTAAACAAAAATCAACATACAAGATTATTTCAAAGGTAAGATTTAATTAAATCCTTTGAAGTTCTGATTATTAATTTATGGACACCAAGGATTTCAATTGGGTGACGCAAAACGATGAATAACGTTCCTTGGAGCAAAATAATAAAATTACAGATGAAATTTACAGTGATTTAATGATTATGACAAGGATTAGCGACTGCGGAATTACACTGACGATTCTCTACCTATCGTCATTTTGTGATGGTTTTTTAGGCTCCAATTATATTACAGGTTTCTGTATCTTCAAAAACCGAGAAATACGACTGACATAGTGATTAAACTGAAAAATATTCAACGTCTGCCAAAAAATAAATAAATTTTAAAAATATGTATATATTAAAAAAACTGAGCCAGGTAATAAATACTTATGTTTATGAATTCACATATTACCGACAACCGGTAAAAATGGAATTCAATTTTAACATTATTTTCAATGATAATTCAATTTTCAGTCCGACAAAAGAGAAAAAAAGTGCTCTGAACGAATTTCGGAAACCCACAAATTTCACCAGCACAAATTTCTCGATACTCCTCGTGATTTGCTTAAGTAGATAAAGTTGTAGGCCACAAATGTAATTGGTACACAGTTTAGAAAAGAACTGTTGTTTCCTAGAGAAAAGATGAACACCATCTTACAGCACTCGGACAGCAGTGGCGTTGATAACTCAAGATTTCAAGGATTCTCAAGAAAAAAAAAAAAGAGAGAAGAAAATAAATTGTAACGCAATTTATTAATTCAACGAGTCGATTTAATACAAAAATACCTCTTTTGAAGGTGCTTTGGGTGACTTGACCGCCTAATTTCCCCCAAAACTACGCCAATGTCGAGCAAAATGCTTCCTTTCAACAAAAACAAAATTAGAACTTACTGGTGCTTCATAGTACAGAAATTAATTAATCAATGCAACGCGGTGATACAACAAGAATACTGCAACTAAGTTTTTTTAAAAGAATGGCACGAGAAATTTCACTTCTCAACTTAGCTCACCAATATACAAACCAACTCAAGATGGAAAAAAATACTGATTAAAATTTTTACGACACAGGTAGAAATGACACTTATTACATAATATTGCATCGGATTTGCCTTACTAACTTGAATTTCTTTCAAAAAAAAATCGTCCTTGGAACTTATACAATTAAATTAAATTGTATTTATTCAACACCATACCTGGGAATAAAATAATGAGACGCACATCCCTTTTCACCAATGCTTTGATCGTGATTGCGACTGATGACAATCCATTAAAATAATAAAAATTCTCAATTTCACGAATTTATAAAATATTAAGGCTGCAACACAGATGAGAAAAAGGTCATGAAATATAATTTAGCAAGGCAAATTAATTTGACCTCTCTTCTCAGGCACAAATACGTGCGAGTCCTAAAAACGGAAACCAATTCAGGGCATTTCTGCAACTTTTTTTTTTTTTTTTTTTTGAAAAATCATGGCGCCCTCATGTCCATCTTAAGTGCTGCTAGCATGAAAATTGTTTCAATGAGCGTAATCTCTAAACAAGATCCATGATAATAATGACTGGAACTGAAATTTAACTGACTCAAACATGAAAACCGACTAAAGTAATTGTTTGGAATATGAGTTACAAATCCTGAATCACAGTTACGAAGAAATTTCAAGCAGTCAAGAATTAGAGAAGAAAAAATGAGTTGTAACTAAAAAAAACATGACGCGATGCTAAGTACAACCGATATTTACCGATTTACGACGGATAATACTCTTAATTAAATTTTGATTCAGTTTATTCTGAGAGGATGACAAAAATCTTTGAAGCACACACTGGCGCATCAAAATATTGTAAAAAATAAAAAATAAATGTTTTAACAAGAATAAACTACGGTAAAAGGTTAACTTCAAATGCGTCCAACAATTTTTCTTACATCGAATTCTTTAGTTGGCACAGGTAAAAAAGTTTCACTTCAAAAAGCAACTGGAAGAAAGAAACAAAAAAGATAAATTTTTCCTCCACGATTTAATCTGATTCAAAAGATGGTAATTTAGCCAACTGTCATTTTTAAGTCAAAATTTTTGACGGTGTCGAGACAATTTTTCAACAGATTTCAACAGCCGACTCATTCTAATTAAACCCCTACGGTAAGTCCATTGAAGCAACGAATGAAGAGTGTTAATATGGGTACGATTTGTCGTAAGTACATTTAGAGCTGTATTCTGAACGACTAAAGTGTCTATTTGCAGTACCACCGACTCTACTTACAAATATTAAAGAACGTACGAATTACTGTCCTTATCTCCAACAGTCTGTACGTATACGTACTTCTCAGGTAGGTACGTACGTAGCCGATTGAATAAAAAATTATATTAGTTTGATCAACGAAAAATTTACTTTTTGTGTGCACTCGTAAGGAGAACATTTTTCAAGTTACTTTGGGCATAACGATGCCCACTGCGTGCGAGGTACGACCTGAGTTTCCACTATTTTGCATCCGATTGCTGTTCCTACATACAATCATTCAACGTGTTTCATGCGGCAGTACAAAGTAACACCGAAATTCCATCTTTAAAACAATGAACCTTTTCCGTACTGATCGAGGGCATCGAGCTCTATCAAATAAACGAAAAATACGGATAGGGAACAGAAAAAAATATCGAGTATAGAAGACTAAACAAAAATCATTATTTAGGTAATCAAAAAGGAAAATTTAAAAAATTAATATATAAAACTGGGGAAAAAAGAGAAGTCACACTTACTAAAAAGTAGAGTTGGGAATTAGATCACTTGGAGTGATGTAGATCAGATCAACAGGTCTTGAAGGCCTTCAAACTTCTAATACAGATCAACAATGTTGTAGCTGTGATGGTTATCAATATCAGATAGTTATCAAGAAAATTCAAAATTCAAATTCATTTGGCAACGTCTGCTCATAGGCTTGCAAAAAAGCTACTTTCTTCAGCACATGCTAAGAAAAGTTATAATGTAGTGTAGTTATATTTAATGGGCCAGATATTTCCGATTTTCATAAATCTGAAGTAACTTGAAATTTGAAAGAGTAGATGTGCTAAAGAATAATAAAATGAAAGTCAATCTGATAAAAAGATATGAAAAAATAAAGCTATAATCATTCACGATAAATGCAACAAAAAAACAACTGATTTTTTCGTTGATGGCATTATGATACGAGATCATATTGTGAAAATTCGATCGAATAAACAACGAAAGTAATCAATGGTATATAAAATTAAAGCGTTTGATGCAAGAACAGCGTCAAAAATTAATATAGGTATTTTTGCAAAAATCATAACCATCTCATTTGGTGGTATGAAGTTTCATTAGATTTGGTGAAAATAAACATAGTTACGAACTATTTTACTGAGTAAGGTTTACCCGCTCATTTTACACATATGAAAATTGTCTGGATAAAATGAGATATACGCATCACTGACGATAAATACGAAACCAGAAAATTTAGAATGGATGAGGATTGTACTCAATTTTGATGAATATCAAAACATCTAATACGCTGAAAAAGGAGAGTTGGATAACCTTGAAAACTCATCTTCAGCTTTGCTTGGGTATCAAATAAAGAGAGCGATTAACCTATAGACAAGGAATTAGGGAGCTATAATAGGACTATGGGAATAGTCGATCCGCCGCTTTGAAGGTATTTTTCACATTACGATACATCTTTTGCCCATACGTCATTATGTTAATAAAAAGATTCAAAGTCGCTGCTCGAGCACTCCCATTGTTTCCTTATAGCTCCCAACAAGCAATAATACATAGATTTAATTTTGAAACTATTTCAATAGATAAAACTAAAATAAATTGCGATTGACGCGTTTTTAATTAGTTTTTATAAGATTCATAAAATTTACTCACATTTTATGTAAGAAGGACATGAGGACATATGTACTTTTTTCTTTAATAAAACCAATTATAAATAAAAAATTCCCACAAAGTAAGACCATTACAATATTCTTGAATTGTCAAGTTATATCATAAATAAATAAAAAAAGTTGAGATTAATTCGATGAATACAATAAAAAAAAAAAAAAAATTAAAATAAAGAAAATTTTATATGCCAACTGCTCGAAACATACTTTCTAAGACAACGCCTTTCTTGCATCAAACGCTTCAATTATAAACAACATTTGTTTATTCAATCGCGTTCCATAATTCAGCCGATAAATTAACTTTCAAAAAAGTTAATCGTTCAATAATGTACGTAGCAGCAGTGCTTGTAGGATATTTATGAAAAAATAAAAAAACATTCAAAATATATATACATAATACAAAAAAAAAGATAGATTCAGGTTTAACTTTGACCAATTTTCAGGATTTTTAACAATTTTTTTCCGTTTACCAAACGATATCTGCAATCAAAATTTTTTTGGAAATCTTCATTCTGGGATCTGTAATCTAACTCCCATCTCTGCTGAAAAGAAGGGACAGAAAAAAAAAATTACTACTAATAGTAATAATCATAAAACAACATACAAACATACAGACGTATCATTTTTTCAATTTTTTTTTTTTTTTGGCTTACACCTATTGCACAACCGCTATTGGTGGGGCGAGTATCGGAGATGGTGGTTTAAATTCGGCGTTATGCGCTACCATAACTTGTGACTGAGAGGCTCCGACTGGTAACGAACCCTGAGATCCTTTGAATTCCGTGCCATTGTGGTTGACGGTTGTCTGCGCTTGTTGTTGCTGCTGGACGGCAGTCTGCTGCTGCGCAGACTGCTGTTGCTGGGCAGCACGTGGCGACGGATACTGTTGCTGTTGCTGATTGAAGTAGCACTGCGGGAAGTAAAGCTCCGGCTTGACCATGGTGGCGTGAGCATTTAGCATCACGCCCGGCCCTAGAGGCCTCATTTTACTCTCGAGTGTCATACGCTTCTTGGACGAGTTTGGATTCATGTGATTGTCAAGGTGACGTTTCACCTCTTGCTCAGTGCCGAAGCGTCGCCGACAACTTGGCATCGGGCAGCAGAAGGGTCGCTCGCCTTGGTGGGTGCGCGTATGCTGGTCAAGGATCGCCTTCTGGCGGAAGTCTTTGCCGCACTGGGCGCACTTGTAGGGTTTTTCACCGGTGTGGATGCGCAGATGCTGGTTGAGGATGGTACGCTGGCGAAAGGTCCGCCTGCAATACAGGCAGGGGAACGGTTTCTCGTTGGTGTGGATACGAAGATGCTGCGTAAGATGCGACTGCTGACGAAAACGTTTGCCGCACTCGACGCACGGATAAGGACGCGACTCGATATGCACGCAGCCGTGTTGCAGCAACGTCGATTTCTGCTTAAACTCCTCCTGGCAGATAGGGCAACGTACGTACAGTGGCATGCCGGCACTACGCCCCTGCTGGATCACTTCTGGTAGGCTTTTACCTGTGTTGCCGAAGATACCGTGTGCAATACCTGCTTAGAGCACAGTAAAAAAAAAAAGAAAAAAAAAAAAAAAAAGAAAAAAGAAATTGCAACAAATTAGTTAGAGTATCAACATGTAAAATAAAAAACTAAACGTTGCGTGCGTCGGTAAGTAAAGGTTCCTTTTTTTTGACTAACTCTCATTTAACCTCTTTCTGAAATAAGCACGAGACAAACTGCGACATCACAGAATCACGCTCGCGTTGGAAAAAATATCAACAATTTTCACTCGATAAAAAAAAAAAGGTACGAACTTCCCCAATTTACTTAAAGAGGTAATTGCTCTTCATCTATCCAGGAAGAGATTGTTCATTGTCTACAGTTTTTATTAAATTTTCTATTTTTGTCGTTCCAATTTTGCTATCATCGAATCCTACTTCACCGTTGGTTTATAGATAGCAAGAAAGAATTATAGTTACAAATACTTAAATTAGGTCTAAGAGTCTGGTAAATCGAAATTTTTGAATTCGAATGAATTGAGGAAATTAAAGCACGCATTGAAAAAATAGTCTCGTATTTATTGACAATTTTTTTTAGGCTTTGCCAGGTCCTGGTCTTATGGCAGAAAAATTTCGAATAAGAAAAGGAAATGTGAAGAATTACAAGTGATCCAATTTTATAATTTCAAATTTCAGGCGAAAATTTCAATTTTACTGGAAATTAAATACAAAATAAGCAATGGCAAGTGTTAAAAAATACGTTTTTCGATTTTGATGAAAAATGATCATCGATCAGTTTTTAAAAGCCAAACCAGCAATATGTAGAGTTACTCTCATCCTTACTTATTCCTTACTTATATTATAAATGTAAAACTGTGATTAGATGTTTAGGACTTTATCACGCCATAACCACAAAACGAATTTGGTTAAAATTAGGCAAAACGATAATTAATGAGCCCAATTAACCTACAGGCCAATTTTCATCTCAAAAAACTTAAGCAGTTTGTCAACAATAAGCAAAATTTCTGAATTGGCTATTTTACAGATCAATGTGTGTTTATGAGCCCGTGCTACGTTCATGCAGTATTTCATCTTTACACACTAACTTTTACATGCTTATGTCTGTGATCTGACTTTATTCACGTGTGAACCCAATTGTTCAACTCTTTAAAAACACAAGAAATACAAGAAATCGGTTAAAGTAATTTTTTAAATGATACGGATTGATACATCGTGGGATAGTTTCTTGTGGACGCTAAATTCAAAATTTTTGTCCAGTGTTTGATTGAATCTTGTGTTTGCCTCTATGGGACCACAAAAGGGGGGTTCAGAAAATGTTTTCAGATATAATCAAGTGATACATAGTAAGATAGGCTTTCTGAAGCTCTAAATTCAAATTTTTGGTCCAAATTTTCAATTGAATTGTTCGTTGGTCCCGTTTGGACAAAACGGTAGCTAAGAAAATGTTTTCAGATATTAGTGAGTAATACATCGTATGATACATTTTTTGGGGAGATGAATTCGAATTCTGGATCCAATTTTCTACTGAATCAATTGTTGGCCTCATTGGACCACAAACAGGTGAGCAAGAGAATTTTTCCACACATTATTGAGTGATATATTGTAGGATATGTTTTTCCGGATACCGAGTCTAATTATCGGATCCAATTTCGGATTAAAACAACTGTTGGTCCTGTTGAGATCACACCAAGGGATCAAGATATTTTTTCTCATAGTATCCGTTAATTACATAGGACGCTTAATCTTTTAGGATGTTGACTGAGCCATTCGTTTTACTTTCTAGGATCATAAAAAATGGTCAAGATGACTTTTTCTTATATTAGATGGTGATACAAACTAAGATGTTTTTGGAGCCATTGAATTCGAATTTTCCCTCCATTTCGGATTGAACCAGTTTTTGGTCAATTTGGGACCACTAAGATTGGGTCAAGATAATTATTTAATAACATAAATATCACATAATAAATAGATGGACATAGTTCTGTATGATACAACTACACAAATTTACACCGACCTACATCAGGACTATTCCAAAATTATTTAAACAAAACTTGGCAAAAAACCACATAACATTCTAACAGTTATGGAATATCTCTCAGTGTAGGTTGGTGTAGTTTTTTCAAATAGAGTTCATGTTTTTTTTGGCGCGAAATTTCGATTTCCAACCTAATCTAGGATTGAACAAATGTTTGCACAATAATTTAGGATCAAATAAAGAAGAGATAAAAATTAGGAAAAGAAGCAAACAGAGAAAACAGTCATCATGTAAGAAATGCTGCGGGTAACGGCTAGTAGATGACAGGAGAAGCTAATCGCATCATAAATTCATGAAAAAGTTGATAAAATCACCAAAGACCTGATTTTTGAAAAATTGTACAAATTACTTGATAGTCCGTGAATAGATCCCGAAGGCTAGAACCTGATGAACACAAAAAATCTTGCTCTACTCAGGTTTTAATGATTTTTTTGTGAACATTGCATTCATAATAAAAAAACACGTTTTAACAGCGATATATGTGTGCTGAAAAGTCCAAGCTTACTGAGATAAAATAATTTTTACAGTGGCGAATGCTAATTTTCTTGTTGGTACATCTTTGGGATGTTAAATTACATCACTATTTTTAAGGTAGGGGGTTGATAAAAATTTAAAAACTTGTACAAGATTCCCGTGCTGTATTATGGTTACGTTTTACCGCACAAATGAAAAATAAATCATTTTTTCATGAATTCAGGTTGAATATTTGATAAAAATTTTTGAATAAGATTTTTTTTCTTCTTTTTTAGTTGGTACATCTCTGCTTCTCTAGATGTACTGGAAGATTCGCCACTGAATTTTTAATACTTGACAAAATTTTTTTTGTTTCAGAAATTCAATTTATTTGATTTCGTTTTTCTCTATTGCAAATGGGAGAATAAAGAAGGGTCATTAAAAAATACTCAAAAATCAAAAATTCAAGTTTTTGGATGAATGCCAATTTCATAGGAAGTTCGAGCGGGTTTTCAAATTCTAAATTTTGAGAAACAGCCTTCAATATTATTATAATTATAGCAGGATTGTGACCCAGAAGACTTCATCATTTCTTGTCAGAAGAAACATGATGCACCAAAAATAAAAAAACTGTCGACTCCTGACAATTAGGCTGCGCGACAATTTAGAAATTTAATGACTTCTGAAGACCTGCTTTCCTAGAGGAATTTGCTGCACTAGGATTTTCCAAGTTTCAACTCGTGCATTAATCAAAATTTTTGATAAATTGTCTACATAGCAAAGAATATCAACATTGATATAATGTATCCTACGGGAACATACGAGGAATATTCGACAAATGCCTCCAGATATAAGATTTGTTTTCTTTCATTTTTGAAAAATATTGACCATTATTTTCCAATAACAAATTTGGCTGATTCTTGACTCAGAAGTTTCTTCCCAAGTTCCAAATATCAGCTTTGAAACTTAATTTTTTTTTTTATAAAAAAGTTTTTGAATTTTGAAAAAACAAAATCCTATTTTAGTAACTAAGATTGTACATTATAAGGGATTGCACAGCGTTACAGACAAAGCGAACTATTTGTAACAGTATATAAAAACTTTCTGGATAATAATACAAGGAAACCTACCGGAGTTTTCTACCTCAAAACTATTTCAACGCAGTTTTATTTTTATAAAAAGGAGGAAAATACTTCTTTTTTCTTGTTTTCAAAATCATATCAGTGGATACCAAGATAATTTTTTTCATGAAATAAAATAAAAAACATTCTGAAACGAAAAATCATAAACCTATACCAATCTTGAACCCCTGTACCAGTTTAGAAATTTATGATTATGGCAAACCTAAGGTTGGGGGATGAAGCCCCTTATTATGTAATTAGTTTTAATCGAGCAGCATTTTACTGGGCCCCCAAAATACTAAATACACGAACAAAGAACAGTGATCACGAAAGAAGTTTGGAAATTTCCTTTAATATTTTGTTATTTATAATTATGTACTAACTCGTACTATATGTCCGCTGAAATATCAGCAATATATTGCGGTTATGTCGACATTTTCTCCACACTCCATATTAAGTGTCAATTTTAAAATAATTTTTCTAAAAAATCATCTATTCTACTTTTTATAATCGTCTAATTATAGGTTTGTTAATTCACAAGGCTATTATTTCAAATATCTCCTACAAACAACAAATTATGCAACATTTTTATACTTATATATTGTATATGATTGCATAGCAAGTGTGACTATACACACTATATTATAACAGGAGTAAACGATAACGTTATTTTGGTGATGACAACAGACTAAGCGAAAAACATACATGTTAGAATAGTGGCATACCCAGTTGAAACTTAGTTTTCAAATTAGTAGTAGAAATTTTCCCATTCCTACATGCCAATTTCCATCAAGAAAATTGATACGTTTCCTCTTGTAATTCTATGAAACAAAAAGGTAGCTCACTTTTTATGCCACCAAATGAAAGAGAAGAATTTGACAATCAAACTGAACAAAAGAACAGTGAATTTAGGGCACTAGAAGCAGAAATAAGTTCAGGTTAAAACAGTTTTTGAAAAATATGCTTTTATATCCTTGAAAAAAATACAAAAATTACAAAAAAGTTCCATCCCTAAAGGATTTGAACTCGAGTTACTTCATACGTAAAAATTTGTTATTACCGTAACACTGTAATAACGACTGATATCTTCAGATAAGTTGAGTTGAAAAAGCAAGCATGCATATTGATGATTATTGATAAAAACCAAACTCAATTTTATCGCCCCCAGATGTTAGTACAAGAACTACATCACAATTTGTTGTTAGTCACTGCAACAAAAGCGCAAAAAAATCATTCGTGAATAAAAAAGGGTAACAGAAAACTGGCAGCCTGCAGTTATCGTTGTATATATCACGGAAAGAAAGTCAAATAATGACCATAATGCAAAATGTTGGAAAAAATATACTCTGTCAAAAAGACTCAGCACTTTTAGTCTCCATATCTATCAGTATTTGAGTTTTCAGTAGGAAGGATAAAAATACAAACTCCGAATTTTTCTGAAAATTCACATAATTCTCTCCGCTTTTCTCAATTTTCTAAAAGTTGCCATCAACTATGCAACTACTCTAACATGTATGTGCTTAACCTACTCTATCACCAGCAAGAGTTTTGATGTCTACTCTTGAAACACCCATCACTGTAATAAACATGTACAAACGTGGATTTTATTCAATCAGTCAGGTTTTTAGAAAGTAGTACACGTGGTTGACGTAGCGCTGTCCATTGTCAAGACACCAAACTACCCGCTATGTCGTCTCCATCAAATACATCAGGGCGCTCTATTAGTGGATGGCAACACTATATTAGCGGATAGTACATTGAGAAAAGAAAAAAATGTTACATGAAAATTTCCCTTGCCAATTACAAGGCAAAATAGCAAAAACATGCACATATCACTTTCTCATTTTGTCTAATAAATCGAGACGTGGGCTACAATTTCTGATGGATGATGATGACTAAGAGAAGTTTTCGAGGAAATTTATTTTGATTTTATGAATTTTTAAACCTTCATAACTTCTTCAATTCTAAAGATAGGCCATATATGGAGAAAAATTGTTTTGCTTCTCTCGACGAGTTCTATAAAACCCCTTTGGTAGATAAGAGATTCTAGGCTACCTACCAAAAAATTATTAAATTTTTTTAATAACTTTAATGTTCTGTAAACCCTTCTATTTTTAAAGAAGATCATTTATTGACATACCACGTTTTTATTTTTCAATTTATTATCCACTGGTGCAGTACGGCGGTCCACTCAGAGAGCACCCTTTATATCCTCGAAGGTGACTATCAAATCTTCAATGTTTTTAGCGTTGCCATTTCCGCCAATACACTCATCTAAGAAAAATTGCAAAACCTCCCTTTTCGAAGTTTTTTTTTTTCTTTCTCTCTAATTCTGTCGTAATTAAAATCCTACCAGCAAATATTGCTGATATTTCACCGGACACCTTGCATACACAGTAGTTTCCCAAATTAAGAATTACTACTAATTTAATTTAAGGTGGTTGGCAGGTGATAAAAATGCCGAGATACCAGTGAAATTAGCAACCAAGAATCTAAATTTTTTCATCAGTTAGCGGGAATTGTTTGTCAAAGAGGAACCAGGGGCCACTTTTCTTCACTTGGCAGAAAATAAGAAATTAAATGATCAATAATGATCAATATTTTTAAAACAGTGAAAAAAATCTTACACTCAAGAGGACAAGCTCTATTTTTTCGTCGAATATTCCTCATAAGTGCTCATAAAATATAGGTTATTTGGAATGTAAAATATATTAACAAATTCTCATTGATACACAAGTTGGAACATAAAAAATTTTTAGTGCATTAAACTCTAGAAAAGCGGATCTTAATACCAATTAATATTTGTGAATCTCAGCAGCGATACTGCCATTTGCTAAAAAAGCAAATTTTACTAGTTTAAAAAATTCATTCACTTATTCGGATATCGTATATTTTCTTCTGAAAAGAAATGAAAAATCTGTCTTGGATCTGGATCAGTCAGACTTTAAATTATAAAGTTAATAACTTTCTTTTTTTATAGTTTTTATTTGAAGAGCAGCTAAAACTTTGAAAGACACTCACTTTCTCCTACTAAACATCGAAATGAAAACCTGCAATAATTGAAAAAACAAGTAGTTGACATAGTAGAAAATATTCTTCAACGAGTATGTCATTGATCAATTGGCACTTCATAGGAAGATTAAGCAAAGTTCGTTTTGTTTGTTTTAGTTTACCGCAAAGTTTCAGCCTCTCGCTTAAGCCCGAAAAAATCACACGAAAAAGGATAATTTGGCTATATTGAACATTTACGGTCTTTTTTTTCCTCAATTTTATTACCTGTAAGGTTCGACCCACCACTCCCGTTTTAATAAAATTTTGGCAACCTCATGGGTATCACAATACAATCAACTTTTTCATGAAGGGCAACAAGTTTTTTGAAAAAGCAAAATTTGTCAACAAGCGTCAAATGTTTACTCAGGGAGAATCAAGTAAAACAGTCTTGATCTGTTAAAAATTGCGACAATGATAAGAAAAAATAAGATAATTTTATCATCCAAGCAAAAAATTTGATTTCATCCAGATTAAAATATTTCTGAAAACTACTATAACTTGAACAACTTAATTTGAAATTGAATGAAAGAAACTTATGCAAGTGGAGCAAGCAAGTTAGTTTTTAACCTCGTTCTAGAAAATTCTATATCATAGAAGGATTGAGATTTTTCTCGATGAATGATATTCAGATTTTTACCATTCTTCTCCGGTATTAATCGACCTTCATAAGCGCTTTTTCGTAAAATGTTGAATAAATCAAAGTGCTAGTCTAATTAAAGGTAGATAAATAAAGATACGAGTGAACTGAATAGCTGTAGTCTAGTTCTACGCGAACTTAATCGAGTGAGTCTAATCGATTTCATTGAAAAATAGCGCAACGTAGCTGAAGATCCATTTTCCATCCACACCTTCCCAGTACATATCGATAATAGACGATTGCTTTACAGCTAGTAAAACAAATATTGAACTAGGTTCATCAAAATTTAAGATAAGCCATTTTTTCTGTTTTTTAAGATATGGATTAACTGTCAACATGAAGTTTTCTTTGACAAGGAATACATCAAGATACGATGAACTATAGCAATACTGGATAACCTCAATTTGTGTTATAATTATACCGAACCCAAAAACTATGTAAAAATAAAATGGACTTCAACTTAGCTCAATCTCGAATTCCAACAATCTACCTGGATCAACAAAAATAATTTCCTTTTTTTCATAACTCAGTTTCGGTATCTACAACTACAGAATCATTAGTAAAAATTTTTTTATTTTTCGGCTAAACGACCTTCGTCTCAAACCATGGTTAAGTTGAAATTTTCGCTACACTCGAATTCACACGGAGGAATAGGACGGGGAAAAAATTAAATCAATGTCATTATCTCAGAAAAAACAATAACAACAATATTAATTAAATTACCTTTAGAATCTTTGAAATAGGCGGGAAATTGCGCCGAACTCTCTGGTGAATAACACGCTTGTTCATTGTTATTGTTATTATTATTATTGTAATTTGACGATTTATGCTGAACATAAACTTCTTGCGGCCAAAGTTGACCATTCTTGTAAATTAAATGCGAACCGGCATCTAAAAACGTAGTAATCACTAATTAATTTTCAATAGGAAAACAGAAAAAAAAGAAAAAAACCTAAAAAGTACAAGACATCTAAATATAAAATGAAAAAATAAAAAATATATTACGTCGGTTCTTTATTTACCTTTTTCTTATTTCTTTCTTTCATTCATTATTTTTTTCTCATTTTTTTTATACCCAAAAAGCAAAATTTTGAATGACCAAATTTTCAAGAAATAAAATCATAACACGGTTACAAAAAAAAATATACAGGCCTTGGGCGAAATAATAATAAGCTTAAAGGGAGAAGGCAAGAAAGAGAAAAAGACTTGTTTCTATTGAAATTAAAAAAATAAATAAATAAATAAATAAAAATTGTAATAGAGGAAAGGAAAAAAAAAAGCCAAGCTAAGAAAGAATCACGAATCCGGGTGTTGTTTTATTCGGCTATGTGATGCGAAATTAGTGCAAGTTGAAGCTAAAAAAAAATAATAAGTTACGTTACTCATTTCGAATTGATTAACCGAATTTTTCTATTTACATTTTATTACAATCAAGTGGAACACGATAAATTCCATTTCGGTTCGAGATCAAGACAAAAAACATGACACATGTTATACGTTAAACTGAAAAAACTTCATGCTCACACACAAAAAGAAAGCTTAAAGCGTACACCCGAAATCGCAGAATGCAGAAGCAAATTTTTTGTTTGTTAGTATTCTGAACAGAAAGGGGGAAGGGAAAAGCAAAGAAATTAGTTTAAAATAAATGAAACAACACGAATAAGCACTTTCCATATATTTTTTTTTGAAAAAAGTTTAACAAATAACTTTTTTTTACAATTTTTTCTGTTGCTTTTAAGATTAAAAAAAATATATATACAACTATTTACACTTGCAAGGGGAAAAATTAAATTATTGCTAAGTTTGAAAAATTATGAAAATACAAAAAGGTTTTTTTTTCCAAAACATTTTGCAAAAAAAAAAAAAAAAAAAAAAAAACGAAAGAAAAAGAAAAAGAGAAAGTTAAACGGAGTTTTTTTTTTTTTTAATGTCTTGCACCGTGTAAACAAAGAGATTGAAAGAAAAAAGAAGAGAAATACATATGAAAAGTGCTGTTTTGAAACGAATAAACAAAAATATAAAAATATACACGCAAAACCAGAAATAAAAAGGTTTTGTAAAATCGGTAATAAAGGACCGTGCGTAAAAAAAAAAGAATCACTTTAATGGCACGTTAAAGTTTCTTTAGTCATTGTTACAGCAATGAACAGCAATGGAACTTCCTTTTTGGAGACATTTCATAAGAAAGAAGTATTTTGTCCAACCCAAGGATGTAAGCCACCTAAACACGCCACGTTAAATGTTTATCGAGTATACAAGGCTACGGTGTTGCTACGTTAGGGCTGCAACTGAAAACTATGATCAGTTACTTATGCATTTGTCTTCATCTTGCAGAAGCTTCCAGATCTTAAAAATAAAAAGGTAGATAAGAGATTAGTGCAGAAAAAACATTATTTATTTGATGAAGTCCCAAGAAATTGTATGATCTCACAAAAACATATAATAGTATGTTCTGATAAGGAACTATTCGAATATTCTACATCATGCAACGCAGAACATCAAAACAACCAAACAAGGAGCATAACAAATTCAGCATTGTAATAAAAGAGGGAAATCACAAAAACAAGTTAAAAAATGACATATAAAATAACGATGCATGAAAAGAGCCCCACAAAATTTTCTGCATAATGAAAAATTGAACCGTCTGAAAATATATAATATCAGTAAAGATTAAAACCACAGAATAATGGACGGAAGTAATTAAAAATTAGCAACGCACATTTTGAGGGAAAATTTAGTCGAATCAGGACCGAGAATGCAGGAGAAATATCACTTTCAAGAGATCAATATTACATATCTAAGCTCTTAAAAATAAAGTCTTTACAATAGTCTCTAATAACAGGAAGTTGATTTTCTCCAGCAGAACTTAAATTCAGCAACTTTCTATGATAGTTTTAGCACAGCAAGATATTTCAAGATTTCAAATTAAATCATTTCAAAATAAAGGGAACCAAATGAATTAGTTTCTCATAGCCAATGTGTGATATTCCACACTTAGAAAATAATATGCGATTAAAACACGAGAGGATATTTTCAGGAAGTCCAAGGCGATTCATTGTAGCAATTAGAGTTCAACTCCTGGCTAATTACAAATGAAAATCATCAATTATACAGCGAGAATAAAGAACAGAGGCCAGGCCAAGAAAAAATCCGAAGGCGTTTGATCGCATTCAAACAAAAAAAAATTTTCCGCTTCTGTTCTTTGCTTGGCGAATTCGCACTACATGCCTGTCATGCAGATGCTAGTTGCGGATAACTACAGAATAAAGTGGACCGGAATCATTTTGGAACGCGAATTATGTCTATCCGTTGGTATGAAATTGATTTTCAAAGATTTGAAGGAAAATGTGAAAAATTACGTAACTCGCCAAGACAAAAAAGTAATTAATACATATAACGAAAAGCGAAAAAAATCTTCTTAAACAAACATGAAATCCAATAATTCAAAACCGAAAAGCAGAGAACCGAAAGGAACAAAATGTAACCGAAAATCGAAATTTTTGAACTATTTCGAACCCCAAATTTCATGGCAAAAATTTTACAGAACGCTATAATCTGTAGCACGGAGAAAATTCATCTTTGAATACACGAATTTGACATCCCAACTCTTGCATTTCTTTGAAGAGAAACATGTTACCTCAAAATAGATTTCATTGCATAAAACGAGCTATTATTCACCGCCAATTTCCCACGGATACCTGAATATAATGAAATCGACAAAATCTTATCATTAAATTGCAAATTTTCTCGAATTCTGAATCTATGCAACCAAAGGAAATTTTACCGAAGGGTTGACCTTCATCATATACGGGACAGAATGCTGAGGTAAGTTTGTTTTTTTATTTTTCAAATACAAAAAATACACAACTGTAGGCCTTCATCTTTGTGGGTGAAAAGTGAGGATTTTTTTTTTATTATTATTTAAATTTCACAATTTTTCGATAACAATGTGTTTCAGTGAAAAGTCATTCGGTAAAATGGTTTTAGAAACTTTGAATTCGATAAAATGGTCAAGCGGTAGATTTGCCATTCGGCATTTTGAATTCGGTGAAATAACCGTGAATCTTATGAAAAATAAAAAGGCACATCGAATAAGTATTTTCCATTAGCTTCGAGAGCTACTGTCATAAAAAAACATTAGCACCTACTGAAAACAGATCTTATTCTTCGCAAGATGAAGACTACCCTTTGAGCGACTGGTCAACTGATAATTGACAATAACGCAACTTGTTTTTTCGATTCGAAGTTCATCGTTTTCATACTACATCAATATACATAACAATGTCTAACTAATGTATTAACAAATAAAATTCGAGTCTTCTAACAGGTAACAAATAAAACAAATATGTACATACAAAATATACAAATTCACAATATTAAATCCTTTCGAGAAGTTTCATCGCTGTTCTATTGCAATTTTTTGACGGAAAAAGTACGAATTTCTACGATTAAAAGCGTTGTTTCCTAGATCTGTAACCCTGTTATTAATATAGGAGAAAAAAACAAGACCAAAAATAGAGAAAGATATTTTACACAAAAAATAAACGAAAAACTCGACGTAATAATTATTAAAAAAAAAAAAAAGAAGAAAAAGAAAAGAAAAAGAAAAAGAAAAAGAATAAAAAGAAAATGAAAAGAAAAAAAAAATAACTTAAACAAAAAAAATGAAAAAAGGTTTCGTCAAATTATAACGGAGAAGATAGATGTCGATGTACACGATTTGCGATGGCAAAAAAAAATGCATAATAAAAAAACGCTTCATTTGATCTCACGATGTAAAACAAAAAAACAAAATTAAAAAAAAAACAAAACAGAAAAAAACAAAAACAAAAGAAAATCAAATCAAACATTTACGAAATTTCAGGCATAATTTGTTTCCTCACACAAGGCGCCCAACATCAGATCGAATTAATGAAGTTTACACGCCCCATCAGCCACCCTCCCACTAGGAGAAAATTAATCTTGGACCATAAATAAGAACAAACGGGATTACAATAGCTAATTGATGAAAAAAGTCGAGCTTTTCTTCGACCAAGCGATGAGGTAAATTTTAATATAAATACGAACACAATAATTATACGGCGAATATCATTCAACGACTTATATCATGTTTACCTAATCAATATGCAATAAATTAGAATTAATATATTTTTATAAAGGTTTCAACATGAGTTTTTCTACAACGTTGCAACCACAATGATCAATAATTTCAAATTTCTGCAAAATTTTATAAAATATTCAAAAAGCGCCATAAATTAAAAAATGTACGATTATTCACTAATGAAACCATTTCTGCACCATTGCGTTAGTAATAAAAACAAAAAACTTGATAAAAATGTACGTTGACCTGTAATCTCGAAATATTTTACCTACTTTTTCAAGCGGAATACAAACGAAAATGGCTTTAAAAATTCGTTCCACTTTATGCACGAAAACATTGATTATCAAAATTTTGAAATCTATTTGGAAACGTTATTCAACGACACGTTTATTGTGCTCAATTTGTTCATATTCACATCGAAAACTATCAAGACTGCGTTCAAAGACATCCTCATCATTGCTTGGAAAAAATGAAATAATAGTTTCAGCCAGAAGAATGAGGGAGAAACTACAAAATCATCAAAATAATTGTATATTGAATGAGACGAAAAGAAACTTCGTAAACCAACGAAATTCAAAAAAATCTAATCATTGATAGTAATTATTAATTGAAAGGAACACGAAACTGTGATCGAGAAGTAAGTTGAGAATTTCATTGCAACGAATAATTCAATGAGTTTTTCTTATTTACTTTTGCATACATCAGACAACTTTGACAACTCAACGAAAATTCGAAAATTAATTCATTATTAATTAAAATCAATTCATGTTGGAAAGCCAGTACACTTTTCTTCCACAAAATATTATTTTTCGGTAGCAGACGTATTTAACTCATCATAAACAAATGAGTGTATACATTTGACTATACAGTACTGGACCAGTAAAGCTCCATAAGACCAATGTAAGTTTTAATATCAAGACATTCCGGCGAAAAAGTAGGCTAACCCTAGCGTTCCTTCTGTGTGTTTTCGACGTTTTGCTTGAGTTCACCAATTTAGAATATATCTGATAAAGGCACTCCTTAAATTCACAAGGATAGCGTACATGAACACAAAGCAAAGTACATCAAAATGTATGCTCTGGTTGCCTATTTAGCGCTGGCATGTCTAACCAGAAACCATCTTTCTCTACTGATCTAGTACAATATGGTCAAAGGTGTATATGATCAATCAGGACTTGAACGTCTTTCGAACAAAGTTCTTGAAAACGATTAACATTTTTATCCGCTATTTCTGGAATGTTTAATTGAGTTTGGCTAAATAGTAAAATTTCAAAGTTCATTCATATAAAATTCTACGTGAGGTTTCAAAAAGGTACGAACTTATAATATGGTCCAAGAATTTGAAATAGATAAAATCAGAAAAGAAAGAAAACAGATAAAGGAATTAACAAAATGAAAACCAATTACAACGAAAAAATAAAAATAAATATAAAAGATCACAAAAAAAAAAGATATGTATACTAATAATACTAGATGACTAGTTTCCACAGCACTCCCACGTTTCCTCTTGGGTAGAAAAACGAGACCATAAATGCACAAAATGGACAGTAAGGATAGACTTTTACACACAGTATCCAGCATATTTCTCTGAGCTTCAAATACAGACATCAGAGCACATGACTGACAACTTGAAAATACGAGATCTGGAATGAAGCTACATGTTTCAGTTCCTGGGAATTCTCTTACAACAAAAACTTTCTTTTAAAATACGTCCTCTTTTTCGTCTTCCAACTGTAAAGTCGATTAAGAAGAATAAACCTATCTTTGTTTGTTGGAATCCAAGTAAATAGGTATATTTACTCGTACGTACATGAAAACAACTTTTAGCAAATTACAATGGATTATATTTGAAGTGATTCACTTCATTTTTTCTTTTAGTCTCATATTCAAGAAAACTTAGTCAAATTTTCAAGAGTAAGTTGGATAACAATCCTAAGAATATATAAGTGGGCCGTCATCTAAAAATTTCTGCTACCCTTCCCTTCTCACTAAATGACCACATCATATTTACAAAGCTAAGGCCCATATTCACAAATGTCATTTTAACCTCCCTTCATATACTTAACTTGAAAATGACTTTTGGTACAATTTTGTATTTAAGAGTGAGAAAACATTTTATTTTTACACTGGAACTCTCATTTTTAAGCAAGAAATTGTGCAAAAGAATTTTTTAAAGTGAAATTCAAGTGAAGGAAGGTTTAAATGACGTTTGTGAATATGGGCCTAAAAGTCGACATGATTAAGAAAAATTATTACAAAATGGCTTCATTTGACAGAAAAATTTACGTTTGTTTTTAATAGTAATGAAGGATTATTTTACATCCAATACTATCGAAGCTCATCAGAAAGCACTCCGTCTATAGCTTCGGCCACACAGGCATGCGTTGAACGATAATCAGCGTCAACGATCAAAAATAAAATATATAATTTGAATCTGAGCGTTAACACGATACTACTCGTATGCTTCTATACTCAAACGCTTGTCTGTGTGGCTTTAGCTTAAGTGTGAGAGTAACACTCAAACCAACCCACGTATTTACAGCCAAAGCTACACTAGCTCTAAATAATTGGGGTACTAATATAGCAGAGATAGCGACTTAATTGCAGAAGTCTGGTCAACGCAAAACCAGTCGAATACATTTGCAAGAATATTTTTTTCATTACACGAATTTCGAGAAAATTCACCACGTGATTACCTCAAAAGGATAACAATTCATCTGTTTTCAACGATTTTAACGGAGAAGAAAGCAGAAAGGATTATTCAAAATTCACTTCCTGGATTCAACTCTTCTAACAAAAAACAAAAAAAATCTGAAAATACATCGGCAAAATGTACAGTAAGACTTTAGCACCGATATTTCTGGGTGGTTTAGACATGAAAATTATACACATAGAAAGGACTTTAATAAAATACAGCATTAATGAGAATACTGAACTGCTTAAAGTGACGACATTTTTGACAATACAGTAAAACTGACACTTTCCTGACGAGACAGTTTCATTCCCGCAGACACCCGCTACAAATATCCTAACGACAAAAATAAATGTATTTTCAATTCTCGAGCGACAAATACAAAATAAGGAATAATGTTTCGTTTCAAAATGTAATTTTTTTGAGATTTTTTCCACAATGCGACAAACTCAATAAAGAAAAAATCCATTAAATTACTTGTAACATAATAGTTTTGTTCGATAACTTTACATTTTAGCAGTCTGATTCAAATGACGACGTTAGTTAGTTTTATCACGAGAAAGGAAGAGCGTTGGTAATCAAGTAAGTGTTGATGCTCTCGCTCATATTTGTATTTGTTTCAACTACCATAGTTTCTCTGCTATTTTTTCAAATCAATCCCTAAATTTTTTCACACTTTACATTACAATATAGTTCTTCTATAGAAGCTAGTCATCAAGTACATTATTAATACACATGTCAATGGAATTAGCACTTGGATTTTTCGATGATCAAAGTGTATTTTTCGGCAACTTTTGAGCACATTTTCTGCAATTTTTCTCCAAAAAAATCACCTCTTACGACCTCAAACCCCTTTTCATGACTATAAAAGCAGGAAGAAAAAAAAAAAAATACATAAAAGCATAAAACACAAAACGAATCACTTTTTCGAATTTTGTTTTTTTTTTTACATAATTTTTTGGTTTTCTATTCAATTTTTTCGTTTTTATTCTGTTGCCCTATTTTGTTTCCCAATATTTCGTCACTGGTTGTCGTGAACGCGCGAGAAGGGCGGGTGAGGGGGCGCGGAAGGGGCGATAAACTTTGTTCCTCTCATTCGTTTCGTCTTTCTACCTCCTCACGGTTTGTTTGTTGCGGCGTTCCTCGGAATTACCTTTATGATTATGGCCTAGCTTTAGGGTGGCGGTCAGAGCGGCGTCACCTTTGACGACGCCGCGGCGATGGTGGTCGCCGCCGCCGCCGCTGCCGACGCCGCCGCCGTATTGCAACAACACGCTGTGCTGCTCGCCCTGATGCAGCCTCTTAGCCACAACAACAATACCACCGTCATCATTATCGTCACCACCGACACCTCCACCACTACTACCACCAGTTCGACTACTACCAATTAGACCAGCAGCGCCGCCGCCGCCGCCACCACCACCACCGCCGCCGCCGCCGCCGCCGCCGCCGCGATGACGTGCTTGGGGGCCGCCGCCAACGACAGCGCCCTCCTCGCTATCGTCGTCGCCATCGCCGCCGCCGCCGCCACCGTCGGACATGACGTCGTCGTCGTCGTCGCCGCCGTCGCCGATGACGGCGGTCAAGAAGTGGGTGGTCGGACACGAGGCCGGAAACTGGTCCGCCTGGTGAGTACGAATGTGCTGGTTGAGGATGGCCTTCTGACGAAACCTCTTTCCACACTCGGCGCACACGTACGGCTTCTCACCCGAGTGGATGCGCATATGCTGGTTGAGGATGGCGCGCTGGCGAAAGGTGCGGTCGCAGTACGGGCAGGCGAACGGCTTCTCGTTGGCGTGAATACGCAGATGCTGCGTTAGGTGCGACTGCTGGCGAAAGCGTTTGCCGCAGTCGCCGCACGCGAACGGACGCGCGTCCGTGTGGATGCGTTCATGCTGCAGCAGCGTCGACTTTTGGCGAAAATCTTTGCCGCACGCCAAACACTTGAACATGCGCGATGCGTCGCCGCCATCGCCGCCTCCACCACCGCCGCCGCCGCCGCCGCCACCTCCTCCACCGCTGGTACCGCTTCCGACGCCGCTTTTACTGTGGTGCGACGATGACGATTTAATTATGAGGCCGGTGGCGCCACCACCGCTGCCGCCGCCGTTTTGCTGCTGCTGTTGCTGTTGCTGTGCGTTGAGTAACTCGGGCGGTATGTTCGGGAAGTCGCCGGACGCTTCGGCCGGATTGAGCGGCGTCAGCATGACGCCCGGCTGCTTTAGGTAGGACATGAAACTGCCCGGACTGAGTACGTGGCTGCGCGAATAATACGCCATGTCGCAGTGCGGATTGCGTTCCGAGCCGTCGCTGGTGTGCGTGTCCGGCGAATTCGTCGACGTTTGCTGGGAAGCCATTTGTTCGTCGTCACCGCCTGCAAATGTTTTTGTAGGAGCGTTATTTGGTTGTTTTTTGTTTTATGTTTTTTTTTTGTGCATGTGTGTGTGTGTGTGTGTGTGTGTGTGTGTGGGTGGGTGATTTCTATGAAATTTTTTTTTCTCTCCTATTACAAAACATGAACTATACATAAAATAATACGGATCTGCCTCCCACTCAGGGTACATGACGCTACACATTGATTGCAATTCAATTTGTATTTATTTAATCAGCCCAAACGCTGTGCTTCGCAATGGTTCTAACCATTCGGGACTTTTTATTTGATGAAATTTCCGTATGATCTTTTTCGATTCAAGTACAAAAGAATGGACGAAGATAAACGTAGAAAATAACATTCGAAGTCTTTTACCCACACCTCTCTTGCCTCAGTAGCTAATGTGGAAAGTGCACAGAAAATTAATTTTATTTTCGTTGAGTTCGAATTAAAGGAAATATTTTTCTACATGTATTTCAAATGGATGATCAGCAAATGTATCCTCACACGACGTTATCCTAAACAACAATTTCTTTCTTATTATTTATTCTTATAAACTTTATTATGAACGTTCAACATTCATACTATGCAGTACTAAGAGTGCTGATCAAATGTGCACGAGATAAACAAATTTAGAGTAGCTATTATAGAGCCGAATAAAAAATTCAAAACAAGATACTGATCCAATAGTTACACGATGAACGAGTGTTCAACAGATTTTTTTTTTTTTTGTAACGAACGATTTGTAGCGATATTCGTACAAAATTAGTATGGATTGGCACACTGTACAAGACAAACTGCACTAATGGTATTCAAAAACATTCTCAAAAATATTACTCAACTTGGCTGCAATATTACGATTTCGCAGTATGCAGACAAGACGTGATCCACTCATTCGCTTACATACGAACCATTAATTCGCTTGTACATTAACTACCAAAAGTTCATCTCATTTCTCACTAAATGACATATTTCTTCCAACTCCCATCTATCGCTCACTAACTCATACTATAACCTTCGAATTCGAACGGCGATAATGCACTCGAGAGTAAAGAAAACCACGTCATCAATTGAGAAGAAACCCTGCGAATGTCATTTTACACAACCGTAATGTAGTTTCAGAATTCTGTGAGTTAATTTATGGAAGACCAAGAACAAAAATTACGTTACACTAACATAAGCATACAACGATGATATTTCTCGACCGAGTAACATATAACAAATACAATGCAACCGCAGAATGGAGTGTTTCACCCGTAACTCCGTCAGAATGTAACATTAACTTAATCGTTTGTCAGTGCTATCTCAGTCAGCTGCATCTATGCAAATTGAATGGGTACGAAACGAGAGCGCAACATAGACAAAATCTTCATTTCCAGGGGCATTCGCGTTGAGTATCAAGTGGAAATTTTACGTATTTTTCTAGGCAAAGAAGCACACTATCATGCACACACCTGATGCTCCAGAAGCCACGTATACAGACCAACACAACCAATCGTACACAGGCTGCACAAAAAACGACAATGAAAATTCATCAACTAGAAAAAACGGTGATCAAGAAGACGACGACGAAAAACCAGAAAATATAGGCAGGGCTCAAACAGTTCGCTCGTTATTTTTGGGCGAAAACAGTAATCGAAAAAATTTTTTTTCCTAACCATTTTCATCTTCCTCCAAAAAATTACGAATCTCCAGACACGAGAAAAAAATAAAAATATTGAAAGAACAAGTTTTTATTTCGGCGCAAATACACTCAACTGGTTAGGAGGTGAGGTGAATTGTTGGAGAAAAAAACTGTTATTTTTACAATTAGATACACTTGTCACAGAATAACCTCTCGCGCAAAAATTCGGTGCAACATCATACTTTGACGTTTTTACAGGGAGAGAACAAAAAAAAAAAAAAAAACCGAAAACATTTCAACGAAGCATTTGCACAAAATTCAAAAATCGACGGTCACCGTAAATTTTTTTACCTTCATTATTCGAGAATACAATACACACTAAAATCACAAAATAAATTGCCAATACGAATTATCGGAATGGTAATCAACAAACCGAGAATGCCAAGTAAAAAATATTACATTCTCCATCTTGGAGGGTGAACTTAATAATAATTATGCAAAGAGAGAGAAAAATAAAGTAGAAAGTACAAATGCGTACACGAATCCAACAATTTTCGTACAGAATATCTCAATTCAAATAAAAATGTGGAGAGAAAACTGGTACAATAATAGTAATAATTGAGATATGAAGCAAACGAGGGGTGTAAGACTTACTACTCCCCCTCGTTTAAAATATGGCTTTTTGTTGCTTAAGTCGCCTTAAGTCAGCGTAACAAAAAATACAATGCCAGAATGATTATCAAATCAAGGACACGACAAAATGAACCAAATCCAAACGATTTCATTTACGATATACAAGCCAATAATAATAAATGTAACGTTAGGTGCTGCAGTTGTCATCTGCGCAAGCATTCTAATTAACTTTTTTTTTCTGCTCTCCGTTCAACAGGTTTCTCGTTTAACTCCTTGATCGATTTGAACGTATTTAGCTGGTCCAACACAATTTTACAGGGTTTTTCCATACATCGCACGGTGGTACAAAGTACGAATTTAGCTCGACCAAATTCAAACTACTGGACAAACCAAATAAAGACGGCTGCAAAATTTAAGGGATTTCGATCAAAATTTAGTATGAATTTGCGATATCCGCAATTCAAGTCAAGACCAAGAAGAAAATTTTGAGTACACCAAGGATAATTTCATGGTAGAAACTTGTTCGCATGATTTCAGACCTCGACCTCACAAAGAGATATAATGGCTGAAGTCGAAACACTTTCGCAGCACTTGCTTTATTTTTTGAAAAATAATCCAGGTAAAATCTCGTAAATGTGACGTATAGGCACAGTGAAAACTCAACGGACGTATGAGGTAAAGAATAGTTTAATCCAGAAATTCTGAAACATTACAGGTCTTTTTCAGCATTGAAAAATAACAGTTCAATGATGCTCGTGTATTTGTATTCGATTCAAATTACAATCTGATCCATCATGCGCGTGGCTGCCAAAATTTTGCATTGATTATGAACATCGAAGTGTATCGCGAGAAATTCGAGTCAGCAAGAAAAATAGTTAAAAACATTTTCTTTAAATCATATGTTCATTAAATAAAATTTGTATTTTGAAGAATGAAATATTTTGTTAGCAGCGTGATTTTTTTCGTTTTTCGTTTCGTATAAACATTAAAATGCAGAAAAATATAAATTTAAAAAAAGGCGAACACTTCAACGTCAAAATTAAATTAAGCAACCTTCATTCCCCTGATGAGAAATCAATGAATGAAAATGTATAGAGAAGGCCAAGAATCAAATAGAGCCGAACGGGTCCAGCTTTCATAAGGAGGGACAATGGTAACTTCATTTCACGTGCTTTGTCACACGACCATTTTTAATTTATTTCGTTTCACAGTCTTTGCCGCATGATCGTTTTTAGTTTACTACCAAGCACAAGGAAGTTTCACTTTAAAAAGTGCAGTATGCTTTCTATAAATATTTCGTTTGCGGAAAATCATTAAAATTTTATCTTGAAGTTGTTCATAAGATATAGAATCCCATTTCAACAAACTTAATTATGCACAAAGCCTACATACACGGGAACAATTTGATGATAAATCATCATTTTGTATTTTTTAAGTGTGAATTTGTAGAAATTTTTTGCAATTTTTCATAATTCTAGAGAAAAACTCCATCGTCTGCAACATTTCCTTTATTTTTATAATTTTTTTTCATCTGAAAAATTATGCAACGATGGGGAACAGTTTAAAGATTTCGTTTCGATTGTAATGGAAATATTTAAAACATAAAATAATAATTGATTCGAAATTTTCGGAATGAAGGGCATGACAGATTGGGTAAGTTAAACCGGGATTGAACAGAATTTACATGATGAATAGACGAACATCGCATCTAAAATAATCGAGTTTTAAATAGAATATTTTGGAATATTTTAGGTTTTCAGCAAATATTTTTACACATTGTACGAAAGTAAAACAACTTTATTCACGATTTACACATTTCCCCGAGACTAAAAAAACAATGAATATTCGATCTACTTTCAAATGTGTATTGTAAAAGAGTATTTCACACTATTCAGTTATTGTAAATGGAATCAACTAAGCCAAAATCAGAGAAAATTCATGTATGTTCAGTGAAAAATCGCTCTCTATATGAAACAACTTAGATATCGATTACTTTTTACTAAACAGTATTAGATCAAAATAAAGAAAACCAAGGTTCCTCGCAACTTTAGCATACTTGGTTAACACTGCTTTTTCGAAAACCCTACCCCAAAAACGGATGCTTTTGCGGTTATTAACTATATGTAAAGTAGATTTTACCCCGAAGCTGAAAATAAAACTTCGCACATGCGCAGCTCGGGACTTGGTTAGATTATTAAAGTGCTCTTTGCTGCACATCCATTCTTTGTCTTATCCAATGTTATGAAATTTCTTTATTTTCTAAATTCGTAAAAAACTGATTGTCAAGTAGACACTTCCATCAAACCCAACATTTCAATTTTGAAACAAACCACTTTCATCTCACTTCATGATTCCACAGCCTCTCTTTAAGTTGGAGAACTGGGGTTGATGTTACTGAAAAGAGAATAAAATGTAAAAAGTTTCCATATAAATTTTCTATAATCTCCGACTGTTTAATAATTAACGAATGGAAAAAAAGCTAATTAATGGAAAATTGCCTGGTTTTCAGAATCTAGAAACCCTTCCTTTTCCTCAATGATTTCACAGAGGCCACTTAAACTAAATAGTTGCCGTTAATATTGCTGGAATAATATAAAAATTTGCTCGAATCTGCTTTCCATATAATTTTTAAATAATCTACGAGTATAGCTGCTTGAAAATAAATGAACATAAAAAAACGCAAATTACTAGAAAATTAGCAGTTTTTTTAGATTCTAGAAATCTCATCTCTTTCAATCAATAATTCCAAAAATCATATTCGTAGAAAAATCACCTACTTCACGCACTTGATCACAAATAACTAATTTCATGAGATTAAACTATAATCTGAAAATATGTAAATACGAATGCCACTTTACTGCTTTTCTTCAATGCAGAAATGCACAATAAACGTCAAAAGGGTCTAATCTACCTTACATCTCACAAGTTTCAAATGTGCTCATTTGGCAGAACCATATTCTACCTAATTTAAGTAGCAATAAAGTTTTAGAATTTAGCAGATATAATTTTACAAGATACCCGCTAATAGAACTGTTAGACTGGGGATTCGAATCAACTGCCAGCTAAAAGTTGTGAACTCAGCAACACAGCCATTCCACCGCTAACAATAACAGACAAATCAATTTTATCTATGGAAGAGGAGTGGCAGGTCCCCACACACTTTTCCCTAGAGAGACTCAGAGTCAAATACTAATGCATCGTTAAAAGCTGTGGGAGGTTGGATGTGAACAGAATACCACCTAAACCTTACATACACAGGCTTACACTACCTGCATGGGCAGTTAATCAAATACAAGGCGCCATCTATTGGCAAATTTCAGAAAGAAAGAGTGATGAGTTCCACTGCACACTGCTAGAGTGCATGCTTGTTCAGCACACATTGAGGGTCGCCAGCTTCGACTATACAGAATTAACATGGACTGCTATTTGTGATAAGAATGACGTTAGAAGATGTAAGATGAAGTTAGTCGGGTAGGGTATGATAAGGATTCGTAAAACAGTAAAATATTGCTGAAATTTGAGGTTGAACTGAATTAATTATATTTTTAAATTTTTATTAACGAGAAAGTAATAAGTAGAAACATTTTCTATGGTATTAAATTAAATTCTCATAATTTCTATTCTAAACAAAATTACCGCGCAAAGAACATTGAAATCATTATCAACCCAACCCAACTAACTTTTTCCTCCTATGTCTTGGCAATTGATAACGAAATTTTTTATGTATTTTTCAATCAAATAGCAGTCCATGTTAATTCTGTATAGTCAAAGGTCGCCAGATGTAGGACTTTCAGCTGAGGAATTCGAAGTCTAACTGGCATCCCATATATTATTTTCCAACTAAAAGCAGTGAACCTCGCCGAATAGAATTTTCTCTATTATGAATTTGCGGTTGGTCTCCATACTGGTCAGTGAAGATTGGAATTCAAACAAAAGAGCTCTTATCTCCAAACAGATCATCGCGATCTATTATTCAGTATCTCTTGTTCCTAGGTTGACTTTTGTAAAGAAGAAAGGAGAAAAAATAAATAAATCCAATAAAGTACTCATGAATGAATAAATCTCCCATAAACGGAATTCTTACCTACCTCTCATTTTTCTATTACACACTTTCAGGATATATTTTCTTATGAAACTGGGAGAAAATGAGTACTTTCTTCGCCTTAATACATACAATTAATTTTTAAAGACATGGAGTGCGAAGAATTTAATCAGATGGCTCAAACTCTCATCAACCAGAGACAATGGAACATTGTTGGTGTTTGAGAAAAATAAAAAGAATTCGTCACTTCAAATATTGCAGCAGTAAAAACTCGAAGGAATTCTAAGGTCAAGAAAGTCAACAGAAAGAGAGTATTTTTAATTCTTCAAAAAATCTGATGACACTGTACTGCAAACAGCTGATAAAGTTCTGCCACAAAATTGCTAATCTATGATACGGTAACGGAGAACTGGATATTAAAAATGACTTTCAATATCCGAATTGGACGTCACTCAAGTAAAATGTTACTTGAGTATAATGAGGTTTACATTCATGCCACTTGAGAATAATCATAAATCATTTATCATCACTCACACGAAATAAATGTTGGTTATTACTTAGACATAGATATAAATCAAATAACCCCAACAGCAAATAAAATACGAAAAAAAGGTTTTTCGAAGATTTTCCAAGTCTAATGAGGTTTTCTTCTCGAACTTATCAACTAGTAATGAGGGTGGAGGATGGAACCGAGTTTCAATCTGACCCCCTTTTTAAAGTGATTCAATAATCAAGAGAGAATTAGGAAATTTTGCCTTTAAGCATTTTCCCGAAATTGTAAATGGAGGTAGTTCTTAATGAAAGACTAATTTTTTGTGATCTTCAGCAAGCAGAACTTATCTCACTCCTAAGTATCAGGAAAGCAGTTCAAGGCAAGTATTTTCCTCATTTAAGGTCACTACCATAGTTGAGACAGTTGAAAATTTAGTTTTTATGACTGCTCAGTTTGAATTTCGCAAGAACAAAGAATACAACAGGCGTCCAAAAACAACTGAGATTGATGTTTTCCAAGACTTTTACTGGAAAAAAACCAAACAGTCTACAACCAAACACACGAGCGTGTAGGGCAAATAATTTTACACTAATGGTAGTACTCTCAAGACGGTCAAATTATTCTTTACGTCTAACAGCAACATTTTTCAATTTTTTTGATAAAACCGTATACACGTGTCCCATCTTTTTGGATATTATGTATTTACGCTCTTCTTAAACTTATGTACGTTTAACTGTTTCAAGTAATCGTGACTTTAGCATGAAACTTCTACAGGAGTGTCAAACTGGACACCACGCTAACACTCCTTCAGTTGCAGGAAGAGGCGAAAATAACGCGGCAATAGGTTCTCAGTCTCACCATTCCCAGAGAACATCAATTTCTGTTGTTTCAGAAAAACCGACAACCTGTGAATTTACAAATATGTAAGGCGAAAAACATACACCTTCAACGTTTGGTTTCTCTAGTAGATGAAGGAATGATTCAACAGCCTTGAAAATACCACCACTATAGTGAAATCAGTTGCTGTACATGAACTAACACGTCTATGTGCTCAGTTGCTGGTTGCAAGGACTTATTTTTGGACGCAAGTTATTAATCAATAATTCACTCAAGAAGAATGAGTAATGAGTGAATGAATTCCGAGTGGCGGGTGATGAGTAAATATTCGAGTGACACTATTTTACATTAAGTTTATTAGTGGCAAACTTATTTCAAAAGCCAATCAAAAGTAGACTTTCTTAATTCGTAATTCGTACCATTCGTTTATTGCGCGCAAAAACAGGCCAAAATGAGCAGAGAAAAAAAACGAGAACCAAAACAACAAAAGGAACAAAAGAAACTGAATGAAAGAAAAGAAAAAAAAAACGAAGAGAAAATCGAGAGAAAAAAAATATAACGAACGGAAAATAGCGGCCAAGTGGATGGCATACGTACCGGTTACTGAGCAATTAGCCGATGGATATGGTGATGCCGCAGGTGAGGTGATCGACGATTGAGATGGCCGCTGCGAATCGGTTTGCGTTGTGGTGCTCTTATCTGATGAGGCCACTGGTATGCCACGATTTTCAGGACTTTCTGGGTTCTGCGTATGTTGGTTTGGTAGGGTCGACGATGACGCCGTTTGTGACTGTTGTTGCTGTTGCTGCTGCTGGGTAGCCAAATTGTATCCGTTAGGAGGTGTATTGTGTGCAGGCATTGGAGTCCACTGTGATCCCGGCGGTCCGTAGCTCTGCATTCTCTCCATTCCATCTTTATTATGAAGAAGTGGTTGACCAGCTTCTGCAGGTGGGCGAGCAAAGAAAGAGACAAAAAAAAAAGAAAAAAAAGACGGATTAACAATCGGACGACCAAGGCAGAGTGCGCGAAGATAGAACTGAAAAATCAGACAGATTCTCGAAGTCAAGTGTCGCATTTCAGACTCCGTATGATGATGTTAAAGAATTGAACTTAAACTCAAAACAAACTTAATGAGTCGAAAACTAAATGCTACAAACGAAAAGAAGGGAGAAAAAACACGGAAATTTATTGGGCTATGTCCCGTTGTACAAAACAACAAATACAAAGATTTCAAACTGCTCCAGCATCAGAATAAAAAATATTTAGAATTTTTTTAATTTCAGAAATTCTGCCTAGTTAATTCATTTTTACAGTTCAACCAGCGTCCAAAATAACATGAGTTAACGTTTTCCTGTAAATACAAGTCCTTACCGTCAGAAACCGAGGACATAGACGCAGAGCAACTTATTTAACAACACTGATGGTACTTTCAAAAAAATTAAATCTTACCTTTGTCTGCTAGAAAAAAAAAAGAAACGTAGAAGGTGCATATTTTCTGCCTCACTCTTAAGAAAATAAACAGCTTGTCCAAAAACAGCTGAGACTAATGTTCTCTGGAAATGGCAAATAGCTAAATAAGGTGCTATGCTATTTATTTTTCCACCACTGAAGGAATGCTTTCATAGTTTCGACTGAATCACAAAGCAAAAGTTACACGCTTAAGTGAGGATTTCTTCAAATAATTAAGGGCAGCAGAATCAAAAAAATACATCAACGACAAACTGGCCAAAAAGTTGAAACGAATATAGTTAATGAATTAATTATATACATACATACATAAGAAGATATTTCAAAAATAAAAAAATTGTAGTGGGTGTTCTTTTTATACATAATACAAAAAAAATCTTCAATACTAAAAAAAATATGAGAAGAAAATTATAAACCTTTAACACGTCTCATTCTAGCAGATGAAGGAATAATTCAATACCTTTAAAAACACAGCCACCACGGAAGTACAACTGATTACCCTATAGGTCTATGTGTTTGGTTTCTGACTATGGGGATTTGTTTCAGTATAAGAGCTTCAATACTGAGAGTATTCCTTAGGACCCAGTATTTGTGACGTCATTATTTTTATGTTTCATCATTCTTTTATTTTTTAATATTTTGTGTTTATCATTTTTGTTTTTAGCGTAATGTAAAGGATTTTGTAAGGTAACCACTATGCCTATTCAATATTTTCTAATTTCGTACTATAAAAACTGAAACTACTACAAATTATGTATAGGCAGAATGAAAAAATTGAAATTTATAATTAAATCAAAGAAGACATAATCTGAAATCCATAAACCAACCTTATAGTAGTATAGTCTTTGTTTGCATCGAGTATCTTGATTGAGAAGAAGTACAGCTAGAAAAATTTAAGTTTTGGATTTTTTCAATTTTTTCAAGAGATGAGTGTCAACTTTCGCTGTATGATGAAAATAAGTTTCCTAGAACTTTAAAGGAGAAATTTTATGTATTGTAATTCGTTACTTTGGGTAAAATATAAGGTTCATAAGCTGAAAAAAACATGAAGCCTTTGAAGGTATGACGCTGTACGAAACTAACTATACCTCCTTATCATTCTGTAAACAACCCATCACGTTCTTTTACAAAAAAGAAAAGTTATAAGTACACCATATTTGAAAAAGCTCCGTAGCCTTCATTTGTTGCAGGGGTGATGAAAAATCCTAATGAAATTTTGAATTTTAAACTAAAAAATGGCATCAATTTACATATCTATATACAAAACTGGAAGCATTATTTCGATCTCCTTAAGAACTTCCAGTATAAAAATTGAGATTTTCAGTGAAAAAGTAAGGAAGTGGATTTTAGGGATTCACAAAAGGATTCACATTCAACAAGTTTCATTCGTTTTTTTTTCTCAAGTTGCAAACATTTTGCTTATTTTATCTTACTGAATGACTGTGTACAATCCAAGATACTATCGAAACTTCATCACAATTATTTCGTAAATTTAATGTACCCAATATTTAAAAAGCATTAAAAATACAAATACCAGAAAAGAAATGAAATTTTCTCAAGCTATATATAAGGCGCTAAAACATGGCTACATAAAAGAGAACTGATAAGGACTTGTGAAATTTTAAATTTTAAATGATCAGTAACGGAGATGTGAAACCTGGAAAGTAAAGAAGACGACGAAAACAACGAAATAATGATGTCACAAGCACTGGATCCTAAGGAATCTGCTCAGTATTGAAGCTCTCGTGTTTCAGTCGGAAAACATCAGTTTCAGTTGTTTTTGGTTGCCCATCACATAGTCCTAGTGAGGTTTGAAAAAGCATACTTTCTCTCTTTCTCTCTCTCTCTCTCTCTCTCTCTCTCTCTTCACCTTACCTTGCAAGCATATAGATGATCTTTTTTGTTTGCTTCACTTGTCAGTCTTGGCTAAAACACTGACACACCTATTCCAGAACGATACAAAAGTAAAGATTCGCTACTTACGCAATATTTTATCAGCGACTCCTAGGTATAAGTATAGGATAAACTTGGTTGAACGAGTACCTGAGTCTAACTTAAGAAACGTTCCAGAATACAGGTATGAGTTACGCTAAAAAAAATGTTAGGACATACAAATAAACAAACATACATTCATACAAAATGACAATCATCAATGAATTTCATTCGTGTATGAAAGTGAGTTAAGAGGGTGCATTTTCTTCATTCCCTTGTGTTTAATAAAATCACTGAACAATGTGACAAAAACACTTGACATACTAATAAAAAAACATGCACATAAAAATACAAACAATCTACACAGACTTTTTATTAGATATAATCAACCACTTATCCTCATTCTTTTGGCTATTACCAAGTGTGATCATAGCAGTGCTTCAAAGCAAAAATTTCTCTCGTATGACAGTCGTTCGGAAGACTTCGAAGTTTGAACTAAAGGAAACACCTCTTCCAACTAGCTCCTTCAAAATTTGAAGAGACGAAGATCAAACTGTGAGCCTACACATTAATTACTAATAGGTAAAAGTTACCTTTAAACTATCTGCAGGTTATTGAGCACTGGACTATTTAATTTGAATTTGAATTCGCAACTATTTCCAATTTTATCCAATTAGTCAGCACACATCGAGTTCAGCGCGCAATATTCACCCAATCTCTTTAAATTGGCTATTCATGCCAGTTTCGGGACACGTCACAAATTGAAGAACAAAATTTCTTTCAAAGTAGATCATTTTGTATATACATAATTTCCTTTTTTGACTGGCTCATAAGTAGAGGTATCAAACAATCAAGTGAAAACAAAATTTAAAATTTGTTCATGAAAATTTTTTCTTAAATAAATTTTAAACTGTTTGATTTCAATGACTCTACTTCAGGCGAAATTTTGGCTCGCGACGTAACCTCTATCATCGCCAATTAATTTAAACACATTTGAAAAATGAAAGTCCCTATCAAATCGAAAACAACTAAATCGTATTATATACAAACTCTCATAACCCACAGTAATTGTGGGTAATCGAAACACACACCCGTATTCTAAAATGATACCTAAGTACAGATTAGTTACTCAAGTAATATTTTATCAGTGATTTCAATGTATAAGTATAGGATAAACCTGGTTAAACGAGTACAAAAGTCTAACTTGACAATAAAAAACACTCGAGAATATGGATGTCATACTTTCGGAATTGAAGCTTCAAACCTTATTTTTACGTATAATTATTCAAAAACACACTTTTCAAAAGATTTAGGCTCCTTCAGTGATTTGGGCGCAAAACATAAGCAGCAGAGTATTAGAACGTTCGAAACTGACAGATACAACGAGAAAATCTCAAACAAACGTCACAGAACATCGATTTAATTTCACACTTAACTAATTGAAATGAAAAAATTAGTTTAATTTTTTCAAGGATGATAAAAGATAAAATAATGCAGAACATAAAACTAGAACCACTCGTAAAGCTGTTCCCGACTCGAGACCAAAATTGAAGGTTAGAGTAGTTTGATGTCGAAGAACTTTCATCTCACTACTATAAATTTCAAACGAGAATTTTTAAATTTCCAGTCAAGCTTTTGATATTGAACACTACCACCCGTATTCAAGAACAATTCTTGAGAAACTATCCTGTACTTAAGTAATGTTTTATCAGGGGTTTCCAGGTCTAACTTATAAGTATAAGAAACATTCTACAGTACGAGGGTGAATCAGAAAGGCAATTTAATGCATTTGTGAAGTTCTTCAAAATATAAAACATTTCAGGTTTCAAAACATTTATTCGTTACGTAGTACTAGTTGAAAAATTTTATCTCGCAGAATACAAATCTGAGAACAGAGCATTTCCTGCTCCAGAAATGCATTTATTCAGGTTCTATGGGGTAATCCATTTTGATTTTTAATGTCGTTTCTCGTAGCTGAAGTCAGATTTTGATACCTATGTTTGTCAAATTTAGCCGTTTCTTTCTGTTTTCATGTTTTCACACAATTCCCTCATTATTTGATTTTTTTTCAACTACAAAGTGACTGAGGCTAAACTGACTTCAACAGCATCTTGTAGACAGATTAGATTTTCAGAATTTTTTCGAAATTAATCCTGTACCTACTTCCGGTGAGCAGGGAAAATGTTAGAAACCTTCAATTTCCTATTACATTTCTTCTTGTATTTATGATTTTAATCACAATAAAAATTTTTTTCATAGTTCCCTTATTCTGTATGCAAGACAATAATTTTGTTCAGCTTCCCTGGTTTCTCCTCGTCCCCGTACAAGTTAACGACCTTGAAGAAACATAATAACTTTTCACTTTCCTCCTCTATCTCAGTTGACGAATTCTTTGTAAAAGATAAGATTCCGAAATAACACCCATTAATCCACAACTTTGACGAAATGTGACAGAATTTAAGCGAAAAATTAACCGCATCTACAATTCCAAAAAAATGAAATTAAAGTATTTGCTCGGAAACAAGATTAACGAAAGTAGCATGCGAAAAAGAAAATCGGTTCAGTTATTGACAGCTAATTCCGACCTTGAAATTTTTAATGACCACAAGTACAGCAAGGGAATAAAACGAAAAAAATTCCACTTTCAGATTTGGTTTCTGACCTTGAAAAATACATGGACCAAGTTAAACTCGAGCTTCCCACACCTAGATTACTGATTTTGGCACCGAGGAAAATAGTGTTTGATATCCAACTTTCAAATTATCATCTTATATATAAAAGCTACTCGTCTTATACCATAAAAGCCACTTGTCTGTAACGCTTATCACGTGACCATAGTTACAGATATATTTGGCCATGTGTATATTTCAATTTCAGTCTAACTCTAAATCTTTTTTTCTTCATTGTGCACCTGATTCATTGATAATTCTGATCTTTAATAAATCGGAAACATTTATGGTTTACGTAGGTCTGTGAATTATCGCTGCGTAGCAGCACTGGGTACTCTCTAGTTGTTTTATATGCGTATCTATACGCAGTCGAAATTTCGAATTTGATTAAGAAAAAGGATGAAGAAATTCAGCCAGGTTTTCACTTAAAACTGTAATACATACAAATAAATTAGCATGTTGACTGCTTTTTAATAAATTTTGGCCCTTATAATAGGACAATAAACTCTAAAAATGCCAAAAATAGAACGTCTCCGTAAAATCCCTCAATTTCAAACACAATCTAAGGTTTATTCTGTTTTCCAAATTTTAGTGCTAGAGTAAGTGTAACACTGAACACCGGGTCAGCATCAGCTTATATACAGGTTACCTCGAAGGACACGATGGTATTAAAAAAGTGTTGGTTGAAAAAGAACGCCTAAAAAGCACCACTAAAAGCAAACTCACCTAATCAGTGATAACGAATACACATCAAGCAAAACGAAACACTTTAACGTCCTCTGTCCTGATTTCTTATACCAACTCGCCTTGCTGACTCGGTGTTATGATGTTACTCTCGTGTACAAAAAAAAAAAACGCTGATCTGATAACTTTCGGTATTGTTTTGGACCAAAAAGAACACCATGGCGCCATGGCTAACACTGAGGTTAACACCGAGGTTGAAAGTGTCAATTTTCGAGGCTAATACAGTAAAACAAACCTCAGGTGAATCAGTTTCAGACGATATCAGAGTCTCATCGACGAGTGAACTATCTTGATGCGTTTCCATTTTGAAGAACTAATTCAAATTTCGATTAATGCTCAGTAATAATACGTATGCCGATATACAAATTGACGAGGAAGTCGGTACTAGCAATGAATACAAAGAAAAATGAAAAAATCGAAACCGGAACGAAAACAGTAACAGGAGTCGCAGAGCGAAATGAAGATCAAAACCGGCAGGAGACAAAAAAAAGTACATAAAAAAGTACAACGAAACCGTAACAAATCCTAGAATACAATGAAAACAAAACATATCAAAGGAAAAAACTAAGTAAAACTAAAAAATAGAATCGGAAATCGAAGAAAAAAAAATGAAAAATCTGAACAGATACTAACATCAATTGATTGGACGAATTAAATTTCTATATTCAATATAAAATCAGGTACACATGATTACTCCAAGTGTACTCAACAGGGTCCAGGACTGAACTTCTGTCACTTCCGCAATCATTGGGCAACACAAAAAGGAATAATTTATAATTAAGTGTCACAGTGTGATTAGTTTAACGCAAGATCAAACGTTCAACAACCTTGCCGAACTTTTGAAGCGGTAATGAAATTATCGCGACAAGAATTATTGCTAAATATTTAATTATGGGTGCAAATGACACTTCGCTGATACCGTCGAACAAAAAAGAATACTTAGTATTTTCAGCTATACAAGGGAATAATAATGCAAGAAAAGGATTTTTCGACAAAATTTCATTTAAAATCTTTACAACCGGGGATTTTTAAACCCACAAAATTTATTGTCTTCCCTACACTATACCGCATTAATTAATAACAGAAAATTTAATGTTTTGTCGAGGGTTTACACTACTCAACAATAGAACAGATAGTCAATCTAGAGGGAGGGAAAATGCATAAAACAGAACTCAAAGTCCAACACAATCCTCACAGAAATCAAAATCTAACTGCGGGCTTTTTACTCGTTATTTAATGCAATTGAACAAATTCAAATAAAAATTATGTTTACACTCGAAAAAATTCCTCATATCCTGACAATCCCAGTTCATTCGAATATTTGTTCCTTTGAAAACCACTAGCCGCTGGTAATTTTGTTTCTGTTCTTTCTCCTTCAATTGATAAGTTACAAAAATTTACAACTAGCTATAAAAAATAAAATGAACGATAAGAGACAATATTAATTTTAAAAACTAACAAGTTACCATCGTAATATTCAAGCTAATCATTGACCTCTATGCAGCCACAAAATGGAAATTAAAGGTAGATGAATTCATTTCATGTACTTAGTTATACTAATATAAGAACTAAATCTTCAGCCTTTAAAATATCATCTACATGATGAAACCGGACCAGAAGTTCGCAAATTCTAAAAATTTAATGTAATCAAAAACCTGCATTTCCAGAATCATAAGAGGTTGTTCCAAGGTTGCCCTCTGAATATTATGTTTATCTAGATATGTAACACCGTACATGGAACAAATGAAATATTACCCAACTCCGTTAAAAAAAATAGGAAATCTAGAAATAACTTGAAAACCCATTTTTTCTTTCACGTAATCCATCCAGATTGGACAAAATCCATTTGTAAACTTTGTTCCAGACCATCATAGTCAGTAATCACAGTAGAACACACGTACAGATTGGATTCTGGATGACAGTTTTTCTACAATCGGAACTACATCTGGATCAAAGTTCCATATTGTAAGAAAAAAAAGAAGGAAAGCATAATTGTTCCATATTAGAGTTCATAGTCTGAAGTCCAAAAACTAAAACTATGCAAGACTTTAGAATCAATATTACCCAAACAAGAAATTATATGGTCTCTCAACATAAATCAAAAAAAAAAAATTTCACTTTTAAATACTGACTGAAGATGATACAGTTTGAGAGATACTTATTACATTTATTGTAATTTATTCCATATAATTAAACTAAATATTATAATGTGAGAATTATCATCTTCTAAAACATTTTCAATTTTGTGAAACGGATCCGGAAATAAAAAACTTTTAAAAGTCTAAAATTTGTGAAATATAGGACCATAACATGAGTTACAAAGCTACTTTCAACAACACTATCAGTCTCCAATCTTCATATCACATACTGTGTGGGACTATTATAAAAAAAACTAATATCATAGTACTCAAATTAAAAACCAGAATTATGAAAAACATAATTTCTTCATTTTGTCATCAGAATATAATTATTCTCAAAGGTGAGCAAAAAAAAAGGAAAATTAACCTTGTTCCACATCAACATACACATATAGGACTTGTTAAATAAAGAAAAAATAGTAATAGATTTTGGATTCAGGAAATTTTGGCTCCAAAAAGGCCCTGTCTGAAAAATCTTTATTACTATAGGGAGGAGAAAACTCAATGAGGAGAATAGATTTGTTCCATATCAGTGAATAGTGTATAAATCTTGGAAACTGTAAAACAATGCAAGACTTTATTATAATTATTCATCAAACCAGAAATAATTGTGAAACATCTACATCACTGAATGAATTTTCATGAACATGCATATATGGGGATGAATATAGAACTTTTACAGGTACACGATTGGAAACTATCCGATTTGGTTACGACCAGGTATTATAAAACAAGAAAACTACGAATGAAACGTGAAAGAAAATCTAGAAAAACTATATTCTATTATTAAAAATCAACGTCAAATATCACACCTGGACACTGGATGAAAATACCAGTGTTGCATAGATTCTCATTACATTTTAATACTTGGTCCCACAAAATAAGTCAGATAAGTTCAGTGTGAAAATTAGGATCTTCCATAATTTTCTCAATCAGGTGAAATGTATCCAGAAATTATAAATTACAAAAAATGAAGCTTTTCTCAAACCCATTTCAGTAAATGCTCTAAGTTTTTCATTGTAAACCAAGGAACATCTGCATCCAAAATCCAATCTGTACATGTGTTCTTATGTGATTACTATCTATGATGGTATGGAACTAAGTTTAGAAATGGATTTTGTTTAATCTGGATGAATTATGTAAAAGCAAAAATAGATTTTCATGTTATTTTCAGATTTTCAGATTTTTTCAGATTTCTTTACATTTTTTTAACAAAGTTGTGTAACACTTTATTGTCATATGCACGGGGTTACACACCCATGAGATAAATATAGTATTCAAAGTGCAACCCTGGACAACCTCTGATTCTGGAAATTCAGGTTTTTCATCAAATCAAATATTTAAAATTTGCACATTTTTGGCCCCATTTCATCATACAGATAGGATTTTAAAGTATGAAGATTTGGTCTTTAGTAGCTCTGGATGAGACCATCACAGACAGTAATCACAGAACAAAGGCTGAAGATATAGTCCTTATATTAGTACAACTTAGTATGTGAAATGAATTCATCTACCTTTACTTTCCATTTTGTGGCTTCTTAGAGGTTAACAACCAAAACTCAACAGAAGATCTAATAACACTGTATGGATCACGTATGATTTTCCAAGAGGAATTTCAAAAAGAAAAAAAATTTCAAAATGATCAACAATTTCTAATAGTAAAAAGACAATCAACAACCAACATAAGTTTATCAATTGTTGAAAAAATTGTTAAAACCAGGTAGAAGAGTAGCAAAATAAGAAGTGTAACAGCAACACGAGGAAAAGAAAAACGAAAATAGAATCAACAGCACGAAGTAGGCACGTTCATTCACTTTTCCATCAGCTAAAATCGAGAAATTCCTTCATTCATCGAAACTCATCGGAGGCAAACTGAATTTCAAAACCCAAAATTCACAATCCTGCGAGACAAATCTCGAAGCGTCAAGCGACAGCTAACATTCATTTTTCAACAGGACTCTTTTTTTAATACACGTAAAATACGGACAGCGAAAACAAACAACTCACAACAAGCTTAATACTTTTTCTAACGTCAACCGATCTCAAAATGATCCGCGTGCTACACCTCACACATGGCTAATATAGTTGGCATCAAAGACAAATCTATTGCGCCCGGGAGTCACAGTCCAAGTCAAAAATAATTTTGACGTTAGAGAAAATTATGGTAGAATCTGAAGGCCTACTCTATCCGATGATAACAAAAAGGTCAAATTAATATCGTTCATCCTCGTAGATTTACTGATTTAACTAATTTTCTAAATTCCATCGGATATAACAGTCTCCAAAAATCATTTAATACAACCTCAAAATGCAAATTTTTGACTTTCTCGGGCCCCATAGAAATATAAAAGCATACAATTACAAAAAAAAAAATGTTCTATAAATAACACTGTTTTACACCGAAATAAACGCACCTTGGGAGATACAATACATAAACTGCCGAGGAGGAACTTTGAAACCGGCCGATGCAAAGTACGCAGCGAGATTTAAAGACGGAAAATTGATTGCCATCAGAAGACCGCATTACCCCTTGTTCCTGCGAACAAAAACATAACGAACATTTTAAACCTTCGATTAGGAAAAGTATATGCTGGAAAAAAAAAAAAAATACACGAATATCAAACATTTTGAAACATTGTAATGATGTACAACGCGAATACATTTTTCTTTCTCATTATTTTTTCTCAAAATCGATATTTTTACGCAAGCATTTATCACACACCAACAGAATATCTTATCATCGTCGAGCCATAGGGACACGAATAATCGTTTCACAAAATGGTAATTACTCGTTTAATGTATGCACAAAACGTGGTCAATACGAGACCAGATTACTGCGGAAATTAAGGACAATACAAGTTACTAGACGAGCTAATAGAAAAAAAAAAGTCTCCTTGAAAGGAATAGTTTATGTAATTTATTTCATGCAAAACAGCTCTCTTTCAACGCTGGTTTGGTGCCTGAAAGCGAAATTGAAAATTGATAATTTATAGCTGTATTTTGTTCTACTCGAATAGTTAATGGAACGAGAACACATCGATATTGGCATTTTACGGCGAAGAAATCGAAAACATCTCAAAGATACCACACCAACTCATAACTGGTTGAACGAGAATTTGATTTCTAAAACGAGCTATTGAAGCCGATCAGCAGCCGAGTTATCAGAGCAAAATGCAAGGAAATTTGTAAACCTTCAAATACTGGATCAGATTTAGTTTCGAGTGTTTACATCAATGTTGGAAATTGATTCGTCACAACGTAATTCATTTCAAGAAAAATTGGAATGCTAATGGGGATCTACGGCGCTCAATGGATGAGGCATTATAAAACACATTTAGATCTACAAAATAAAATAAAAACTCAAAAAAATTGAAGAACAATTCGTGGCTTCAAAAACGTAAATCATTCAATTCAACATAAATGGAATAAAATGGTCAGTCATACATAACCGTAAGTACAGTACAACAGTCATTGCATATGTCAAATAGTTCAAACAGACGATTCAAAATGACTCATTTATGGATAAGCAACATTCGAGGTTATTGCTTTTGCACTAATCAGACCATAAGCAAACAAATCAAGCAAATATACAATAAGAACGTAACGAACGTATCGAACACAAGTGAAAAACATATGTCATTTGGTTAAGCGTAAAAAATATACGTAGTCGGAGAAAAGCAACCGGCAACAACTCACAAGAATCTCATGTGAATACTGGTAGCACAAAATCTGACAAGTAAATTATTAGGACATAATAGCGAGAGAAACAGAAACGCATACGACTGAAATTAGAATGAATTCATGCTGTTTTTTGGGCAAAGCGAAAAGAAATATTTTTTTCAATCTGAAAGTCCCGGAAAAACCAATTTTTCGGGGACCATAACGTCAAACAGAACAAAAATTCATAAAATAATCACCAATCACCTTCAGGCTCGAATGCAAGAACGATACTTAGGTATCAACAGTGACTCAAGAATTACTCATCTTAACAAAGTTATATTTCTATATGTTGATTGATAACGTAAAAAAATGTAAGAATTACTTAAGTATCGTTCTTGAATTCAGGCCTCAATCAAGTTTATTGCGAATCAAGACTATTACTGGATAACACATTGTACGACGACAAAAAAGATTACAAAAATCAACTCACATGAAAGGAAAAATCGTGGATATAATGAGGATGAAACGCAATAATATTAGGCCAGACAAAAATAAAAATGAAGTGTTCAGTCAATGAAGGTAGACACAAAGAATAATATCGTAATTAAAAAGTACGTAGAACTGTCATCATAGAACATAATTGAGACAGATAAAATTAGGTGTTTTATGTGGGATAATTTCATGAATATAAAATGCATCCTTCGCAAACTTAAATTAATCTGTAAAAACCGAACCAATCGTCATCAAATTTCAATGCAAGAGAAAATTATTCCCTTGCAGTTAAAAGCATCGGCTATGCTCCAACATTAGGTTCTGTAAACGAGAATGAACTAGAAATAATAAATAAAAATATTATACAACAGTTTTTTTTAAATTAAAATATCTTCTGCAAATTCAATCCAATGAAAATTAATTTGTCCACCAATTCACCAAAAATTGAAATACAAGTTTTATCATTAAATAAATGATCAATTTATTTCGCAAAGGGGAAACTGGAAACAGTTAGAAATTGATGGAAATAATTAACGTAATATAGAAAAGGAAAGAAGAGTCAATCGAAAATCAATTTCAAGTTAAATGAGAACTATTTTAAAATTATAAGTTTGCAAGTATCGTGTGCAGAATACTAAAACACGCGAACACAAAATTACCACAGAAAATCCCCACAGGGAGAAAATCAATACTTTTTCAAAGCAGATATTCAATAGATATCACATGCAATCGAAAATTAACAAATTTCATTCGAATAGAAAAGAATACAATTTTTTCTTTAGCGCAGAAGGTTCCTCAGTACCAACACCAAGTCTAATAAACGATGATGAAAGTAAATTCAGAAAATATATTTTGCTTCTAATGAAGAAGAAAATCAAATCGCACAAATTTTAAATAAGCAATCCTTCGACATCAATTCCAATCTCAAAATAGAAAGCTGAAAAATTCATTAAACAAAATCAGAAATATATATCATAAAATGGTCATCGTTACAGCCAACAAAAAATATGAAAATAGAGGATTGATTTGCCTCGTAGCAAGGAAAAATGTAGCGAATCGAAAGAACAAATGATGTCAAATCGAAACTTGCCGAAAAAATTTAGCGTAAGATACAAAATTTCAGTGCACTCAATTGCATAGAAAAATTAACTGGAATCAGAATCAAATCGTCAAACACAATACAACAGGTAACAGAAAATATAATCAAAAATCTTAAATACAGGTACTAATATTTACAATACAATGTTTAAACTCGTTTTTCAAGTTAGTCTTTACTGGCACATTTCACAGTTAAGATGATCAATAAAATTGTTTTTAGTGATATTGAATATTTTTCAGTCTCGTCATTAATGAAAAGTAACCATTCAAATTTTAAAATAAAAAAATACTATAAGGCGCAACAAAAACACCTAAAAAAGAGGATGAATGATGACAGCGTTCATCGAATAAAAGATTAAAAAATCGACGTCAGAAAAGAAACATCAAATCACTGCCGATGAAATTCTATAAAGACGAAGCGCATTAGAAATATAATTTATGAGGTTTAGAAGGACACCAGCAAGTTTAAGGAAGAGCTAATATTACACCAAGAAGTAAACCCTTTTTTAGGTGATAATAGCCCAAAATGTAACCGAGCTGACAATGAAATCAAACTTCACCGAACTTATGTCTGCAGATATCACACTGAACAACACACATAACGTGCATGGTAAAATTAATCACATTTCACCGAGAACAAAACACAAAAATTCATTAATACGGTGATATTTTGAAAATATGCATGATATAAAGTTTACAGAACAGTAATTAAAAGATTGCTTGTACTCGTCAAATCGAAAAATATCATTTAAGCAAACGAATACAACCATCATGATACGAATAGTGTGCCAGAAAATCTGCAAAAAAGGATCGTAATAAATGTATCACAAAAATATGAACACAAAAGATGATGAGACAATAGTTTGAACTAAAATTCATAACAAAAACTGATCAAAATACCAGCCTGGATAACTAGGGACAATCACTCGAATGAAAGTATGGAAATGTGAACACTGATCGACGATTCACTTCAACAAACACGACTTAAGACTCAAGCTCAAAAGATGAACCTGGAACATGTAAAGAAATTGAAGATGAAGTGGACCACATAAATACAAGTACAAACTAAGCAGCATCGAGTAAACTACCAATAATTATATATATTCCGTAACACAAGAACAAAGCTTATCAAATCACTCGAATGTAAGCAATAGGTAATGCAGCTAACGAACGATATCAGGCATAGTACTCAAGAACACAAACTACAGGGCTAAAATAATTCATAAACAAAAAGATTAACTAAACATGTGATACTAAAAATAGGGCAGAGAGCAAGTATTATGAAAAACGCTTTTCAAGCACAAGAATATCTATGAAAAGTGAATATTGAAGAAATCGTTAGCGCGACATAGTTGAAGAATAAACCGACTGAAATAGAATACTCAACTGGAAAGAAAACTTTATCACCAACTTATACACTGCAGAGGATGAACTAACATACAACAGAAAACTATAACACGAAATACGATGCAAGAAAGTGCTCAATTAACAAATTATAATAATTAACACAACATGAAATTCAAGGCAGCAGCTTCCAATATTTGATACAGCACGGGTAGATATCAAGCAGCAATTCAAGTTAAGCATATGCACGCAAGGTGGTGAAATCAAGTTGGCTCTCCTCTTTTCCTGTGACGTCATTGAATTATTCACGCATCGTGAAACCGTACGTTTACGTGTAGCACTAACCAGAATGATTCAATTTTAGATTGTTTGTTTTGCTGTAGTCGAGTGGAACAATCGCACATCGATTTATCTCGATACATAATATTAAATACAGTCGAATGTAAGAACATCAAAATAATTCTTACATTTTTCCCAATATATTTTTATACAAAGAGATTCACGAGTGGTTTCTAAAACCTGAATTATGAATACATCCGAGTACGACTTAGAAAACTTTCTCTTAAAACAGAGTTTAAACTCACATCTCTATTCTACAATCTCTAATCTGTATTCTGTAAAGTTGAGAAATTTCAACTTTTAGGGAATAGATCAAGAGAAACAGTATAAACCATAACTGTGTTTCCTTTTAATGAACTTTTTACGTATTCGATCATAGAGAATAAATCAACGAGTGTAAACCATCCTTAATCCTAAGTCTTTTCATAATTATGACTTATCTTCAAAATTGAGGTAGCTAGAAAATAAGATTTTATAGTAGTCCCTTAATTACATGTATTATCAACTTTTCATATTTCGGTGACCAGTGTTTTTAGTGTTTCACCTTTCATGGGAGCTTTTTTAGTCCCATATAATGCAATTTGTACAATTCCTAATTTTAATTTTTTCAAGCCTTTCTGTCTGTTAAAATTTTGAAAATAAATATTTAAAATATGAGAATGAGTTAAGAGTTGATTTTTTCCAAGTCGTACTTGGTTGTATTGTAATTTGTATCTATGTTTCAAATTTTGGAAACTACTCTTGAATCAATCAACCTATATGCTAACATAAAAATATATATTATATAATAACATATAACTCCCAACAAGTAAAAAATTCTTAAGGTTAATACTCCGTCTCTTATCAGTAATCACAAGTAATAGAAGCGGTGAGACGAAAAGAAAATTTTGAAAAAGGAAAACAAAATGGTTCACAGGAAAAACTTTTCAAAAAAAAATTTTTTATTACCACAAGGAGAAAACAATTTATTTTAAATTGAAACGAAGTAAGAAATGTAAAACACACTTGAAAAAAATAATTCTGGAAAAATGTATATTATTCTATTTACTGCGAGATATAGACAATCACCAAATGAAATTATTTCAAAATTTTGAACTCAAAAAGTTATGAGAAAAAATATTACTTTCAAGTATTAGTTTCAGAAAATAAAAAAATACATCTATTTGATTTTAACTTTTGAGCAACAGATGGACCAAAAAATTTTTCAAATACAATAAGTTGAAAATTTTATGGGAGCGAAGAAATTTCTCAGCCAGGGCCTCAGAGAGGGGGCAAAAGAATATCAAAGGTACCGGGCCCGGACTTTTCCCAGAGAGTTCGAAAGCGCTCAAATTTTGAAATAAAAAGCAGTTTTCAAGTAAGTGTTTGAAGAGGGCGTCGGGGCCGATTCAATGAGGGTTTTTAGGGGTAAAATCCGCCAAGGCTAAAAAAAACACCGAACTACTTACAATACCTGAAATTATTTCATCGATTTATAACCCCATCCCAAAAGCAAATCTTGCAAGAGGCCCTGTCCGTTTATTTCCGGGCTATTCTCAGCGTTGCTCTAGTCTAAGTTGCTCACAAAAAGTAGAGGAATTCGAAAATCAAATTTGAAAAAAATGCCATATGAAGAAATCGAAATTGTTACATAATATTGTACTTTTCTTATCACACATCACTTCAGTTTTAAAATATTATGGCTAGCTATAAATTATTTCAGTTTGGTGAATAGATTCATTTTTGTCTTCAAAAATCGTTTCGTGCGCTTTCTCACCAACAATCTCTTCATTTTTCGTTTCATATAAACTAAAATAACTATTACCTCTACAGAAAAATTTTTCAACTTTTTCGATTTTAAATTTTTGTTCACTGAAATTTATTTTCGAAAGAACAATCTATCCTAAACAGACAAAATAAAATTTTTGAATCAGGTAGTTAACGAAAACTGAAAGCTCAACTTCTATTTATACCATGTTTTTACTTACGGGTTGGGTTTCAAAAAATTTAATTAACTTTTTCCCCTTCGACGAACAGTATTAAAATATTTTGTGAACAACAAAAAAATAAAATATTTAGCCCCGAATGTCCGATGTTACGTCAACTCTATATTAACGTTTAACGAATAAAATGTAAGTTTGGTTTCAATCCAAACTTACTATCAGAGTCGAAAATAACTGAACGACTTGGGGATGCCATTCCACTAACGATTAACATCGTTCAACCACTTACAACGATGAAGAAAACTTCAATGCGGCAGATGTTTCTGTGAGATTCTTACGCGACTTTACGCCAAACAAAAGGTTGCCCGAGAGGCGCAAGTATCTTAAACGGCGTAATATTCGGAGGAATCGTTCTCCAGTTGTCAAATAATTCGGGATGAAGACTTTCTTCGCCGAAATTCTTTGAATTTACGACTGTTTTTTCGTCAAACTTAGAAAAAGGGTCAAGAAAATAAAAAATCAAAACTCTAGATGGAAAAAATGGACGTAGTAGATAAAACATTGAAAATTGGTTGAATCAGCGAAATTTTCATGTTTTCGATTTCTAACTTGACCCCACATTTTGAAACTTGCTTCCACGAAAATCTTAAAGTCTGTCTCTAATTTAACAAAATACATAGATTCGAAGTTGAACTGGGAAAAATTATGCCAATTTTTCCAATACAACAGGAGCAGATTCATTTTGGATCTTCCCCGGATAATCAGATACAGCACAGAACTTATCATACATTATTTTATCAAATAACAATCTTCTACACTAGGCCTAGGCAACCTATTTCAAATCCTGGACCGCAATGCCTTTTTCAAATACTATCGTGGGCCGCAGGTTTAATTATGGTACAGTATAACAAATTATCAAGGCCAATAATTAGAGATTATTGGATACCTTTTAGTAGATACAAATATGCACGCACATAGACGGCCACACATGGGTTTTACACTCGGGGAAGGGAGGGTTACAAATTAACTAAAAAATTACGCTAACGAAAAATTTTTTTTAACTGATTATTGTGTCAGAACGTGTATTCTAGCACTAGTGGTTTAAGAATAACTTCATCATACCTATCGTACTTTTTTTCTTTTTTATGCTTTGGTAAACGCTTCCCCTTGGATACGGCTTTACACACATTTTTTTTGGTGAGGTTATGAGTACTATTACATCTGCTTCTATTCTCCTCATATACCTAATTAATTAATTAATTTTCTTTTAATTTTTTTCTGATTTCTTTTTTTAACAAATTTACCCACGTTCTGTCAAGGGCTACATTGGGACTCTGCAAGTTGCAGGTTACTCAGGCCCTGTTCTACACCCTAATACCCTAATAGAAGAGGTTTTATTGAGTGGACTCCCAAATACAAAATTTTCATCGAGTTGAGTCCCATCCTTCTTTTTCTAATCATCTCTTCAGAGACAGGCAAAATCTCAAAAAAATAATTATTTTGGATGTTTTTAGAAGAGAGATATACTAAAATAATAAGAGATTAATAAATTTACATGAGGAAATTTATAATTCTCATTTTCAAGTTATCGATTACAACTATAGTATAAGGACGAGAACAACATGAAAAAAAATAAGACAATTAAAAAGTGAAATGATCTGATCTTTTATCAGATCTTTATCAAAATGACCTTACAGTAGATTAGATTAAAGTTTTTTTTTTCAAGTGATATTTTTTATTTAGACTTTTGATCTGAGATTTAAAAAAGATCTGACCCCAGCCTACAATTTTCTATTCATTGAGTTGAGTCCCATCCTCTCTTTTTGACTCATTGAACTGAGTCCAGCTTTTGAGTTAAGATGGTCGTCAGAGCCTATTGACATTACTCAGCAGACAACAAGAAGTAGGCTGCGGCACCTTCAAAAAATTTTGTATCATAAATATTCTGAGGGGATCATCAACTCTATGAGGTTTGGGGCTCAGCCCCCTCAATGACAGTTGCTGCGGAAAGGCTGGCAATTATTGGTGCCTTGCACTTCAAAACAAACACACTTTCGTTTGTTTGTAATTACCTGTAAATTCAGGTAGGTAATTTACAATGTTTGGACTGTGATTAATTGATAGACAAAGATCTCAGTAATGTCACAGACCAGTATACAAACTCGTATGTAAGTATCAGTTACTAATAAAAAAGATGCAGTTTTTATAACACATACACATATAAATATGTACGTGTATGTGTGTGTGTGTATGGAGCTGACTATATTAACTCACAAAACTGGCTACAAAATTGCCAGTGTTTACCCAAACTTTGGCTCCCTCATGCATTTATGTACAAAGTGGCAGAACACGAAAATAGCTGTGGGCTATCTTTTTGTTGACAATTTTCTTCACAACAAAGTATTCCACAGTGATAACCCAACATGATTTTTTTGTTACATCGTGGATGCCTATTGACACAGTTCACTTACACAAAAATTTGGTACAGTGAGCTGGCAAATTACTCTCTTGTGATACAAATATTCTTACTGACTTAAGACACCTTAGCTGTTAAAGTAGGTTTACCAAAAAGGGAATTCTATACCCCTCCTTCCAAATAAATTTGAAGTAAGGGAGTAAGAAGTAGACCTGGAAGAATCAAGTTAGCCTCATTCACCAACTCATCCACCTTCAATTAGAGACTCTCAAATCTACAAAGCTTTCAACCTAAAACAAAAAAACGTTTGAAGACCACAAGTCTTACTTCTTGGAATTGCAATTAACCAGGACAAATTAGCAGTTTGAATTCTGAGGAGTAGACAGACATTAAGTCAAGATTCAGACCCTTCTACACCAAACCCACAACCATTGGAGTCAATATTTTTTCTGAGTGAAAATTCAAATTCAGAGGAAATACAGCAAAGAATTAGCGACAAAAGAAGAAATGTTACTGCTGGCTACAAATATAGCTGGGCAAGTTTCTAATTCAACACCATGTACATCAAATGCTGGAGGAAGTAGACAACCAAAGTTGACCCCTGAAGTATTGGCTCAATTACTGTAACTTTTGCAAACACAGCCAGTATAGAACCCTGCATTTCTCAGATGGAGGATATAAATTCCATAATTCCTCCCAAATGAAGTTGATCTCTGGCTTACTTTCTAATGCTTGTTAAAAAGAAGATGTCTCTCCACCCTAATCTAAAACTGAGATTCCACCCAATTAGTCACAAAAACCAACTAACTTCAACAGAACACCTAAATATAGGGGCCAGTAGAGTGGCAACAACTACTAAGCCCAAACTGATACTTGAAAACAATCATACGAATGTGTTGGAGCTACAGTAGGTAGCACCCTAGCTACGTGGAAGCAGTATCAGAAAAGATAGCACTAGACTCGATAAAATCACCCCTCAGGCATGTAACTTATCATTTTTTCAGCACAAAAACTGGTGGAGTAGCTATGAGTATCATCAACTCTGTACGAGGTTAGAAGCTTGGCCCCCTTGATGACAGTCACTACTAAAAGGCTGGCAATTATTAGTACCTTGCACTTTAAACAAAAACACTTTGTTTGTAATTGCCTGTAAATTTAGGCAGGTAATTTAAAATGTTTGGACCATGACTAACTAATGGATAAAGATCCTGGTGATGTTACAGACCAATACACAAACTCGTACATTGTTTCTTATCAGTTACTAATAAGAAACAATGCACTTTCTAAGACCTACATACCTATGTATAGTGTGTCTGTGTGCATATATGGAACTGACTATATATATAAGCTCCCAAAACTGGTTACAAAACTGCCAGTGTTTGTCTAGGCTTTGGCTTCCCCATACATTTATACATGAAGTGGTAGAACATGCAAATAGCGGTTGGTTACCTTATTGTTGAGAATCCTCTTCACAACAAGGTATTCCACATATTCTATGGTCTGTTTCAAAAAAGAATGTAATTTACTGCCCATGATACAAAGAATTTGTGGACACCATATGCTAATATGGAGGAAGAAATGGTAAGTGTTCACATTCACATCAGATGAAAAATGGAATACGACTGTTCATATAAATTTTTCATAATTCCCAGCAAAATTTAATTTAACTTTCATAATGTTCATTGGCGGCCACCTTTTTCCACCTTTGAAAAAAATCACTTCCTTTTTTAAAACAGACTATAGTCATCTAGTAAATCTTCATATGATTTAATCTACAACATTTATTGTCACAACTGTGCTACCTTTTTCAGTGTCATATGAGAAGAATTTTGAAGGAAATTGCTTTGATAAAATCTAGTCAATTGAATCTGATGTCTCTTAGGAATATTGGATCATCCGTACCCAAGATATGCTCCTTTTTCATATATGTTTTTATACACTTTTAATTAAGTTATTACATGATTTCATTAGTTTGGTTTCAAACATCTGCAGAAATTTTAAGACTTGTGAGATACACAAGGCATGTTGTATATAGTGTATTCAGTCGATCATGCATATTAGCCAAAGTGGCGCATGGGTAATTACTCTGGACATGTGGGTTTAAATCGCAGCAGGGTTATAATATTTTTCAAGATATTTCAAGTTTTACAAGTTTTTAAAACAATTTTGGACACATGTTTATACTCTTAAAACGTACATTGGTTGTTTTTTATACGCTTTAATTTAACTCAATCAGTGTGTTTCCTGCTTTTTCAGATCACTTCTCAATTTCCTACCCATTACCTATCCCAACAGTGTAAGAATTGAAAAATGAGAAAAAAAGACAAAATTAAAAGTAACTTAAAAAGTTAGTCATTTATTAATTTATTTTTATTATTACTTCATTCGATTATCTGATTTGGGCAATTAATTTAAGTTATTATAAACAATCTAATTTAAAGATCCAAAGGTCTAAAATATCTGAAAAATGGCAATCTAAGATCCCAATCTCTTGATCTATTTATCTGTCAATCTAATTTTAAAAGATCTGTGCCCTACACTGAACTCAATACGGTTGTTTGTTTTGGTACGCTAGGGTTCCCTACTTTTTTGCCAGTATGTCTTGACATTAAAAAGTACATTGGTTATATAGGGCTTTACTGGTCCAGTACTGAATAGTCAAAGAATAGATGTGACTTTAGACTTTATGTGATAACTGGATTGTTCAGAACCAAATGTAGCTTGTTTTGCATTTGTTTTGTTTGTCACTGTGGTTATCATATTATGAGTGTGTGTCTGTGTGAGTGCTGGGTTTTAATTTAACATTTTAAAAGGAATAAAAGTGTATTCTTAAAATTTGTTTTTATGTAACTTTTTTTAAAAAATTAATTATCAACTAAACTTACATCTATGGGTAGCATTCTGGAAGTAATATATCCTGGAACAAAAATATATTGGAGTGGATGCAACTAAAAGAGGAATTTAATTTGGCATGAATACTTTCGCAGCTGTTTGTGGTAAGGTGTGTAGTTTCAGAAAATGGGTTTGTTTTCAACAAGGGAACTCAACTCAATGGGGGTGTGTCAAGGGACTCAATTTAATAGGTGCCTTTTTAATGGAGGGATTCAACTCTATGTAAAAATTGTGGGAGTCTCGAGGGAGGATAAGCCCCAAAATAAAATTAGCCTCACATAAAAAAAGGAAGAAATAATAAATTTTGCAATCTTGTTCAAAACCAAAATTAGAATTCAATGATATTGAGGAACCAACATCAGAATTCGATAATATTGGACACAAACCCCCTTCCAAAACTTTATGATAAGATTGCAAAATTTATTATTTCTTCCTTTTTTTTATGTGAGGCTAATTTTATTTTGGGGCTTATCCTCCCTCGAACATTATGAAAGTTAAATTAAATTTTGCTGGGAATTATGAAAAATTTATATGAACAGTCGTATTCCATTTTTCATCTGATGTGAATGTGAACACTTACCATTTCTTCCTCCATATTAGCATATGGTGTCCACAAATTCTTTGTATCATGGGCAGTAAATTACATTCTTTTTTGAAACAGACCATAGAATATGTGGAATACCTTGTTGTGAAGAGGATTCTCAACAATAAGGTAACCAACCGCTATTTGCATGTTCTACCACTTCATGTATAAATGTATGGGGAAGCCAAAGCCTAGACAAACACTGGCAGTTTTGTAACCAGTTTTGGGAGCTTATATATATAGTCAGTTCCATATATGCACACAGACACACTATACATAGGTATGTAGGTCTTAGAAAGTGCATTGTTTCTTATTAGTAACTGATAAGAAACAATGTACGAGTTTGTGTATTGGTCTGTAACATCACCAGGATCTTTATCCATTAGTTAGTCATGGTCCAAACATTTTAAATTACCTGCCTAAATTTACAGGCAATTACAAACAAAGTGTTTTTGTTTAAAGTGCAAGGTACTAATAATTGCCAGCCTTTTAGTAGTGACTGTCATCAAGGGGGCCAAGCTTCTAACCTCGTACAGAGTTGATGATACTCATAGCTACTCCACCAGTTTTTGTGCTGAAAAAATGATAAGTTACATGCCTGAGGGGTGATTTTATCGAGTCTAGTGCTATCTTTTCTGATACTGCTTCCACGTAGCTAGGGTGCTACCTACTGTAGCTCCAACACATTCGTATGATTGTTTTCAAGTATCAGTTTGGGCTTAGTAGTTGTTGCCACTCTACTGGCCCCTATATTTAGGTGTTCTGTTGAAGTTAGTTGGTTTTTGTGACTAATTGGGTGGAATCTCAGTTTTAGATTAGGGTGGAGAGACATCTTCTTTTTAACAAGCATTAGAAAGTAAGCCAGAGATCAACTTCATTTGGGAGGAATTATGGAATTTATATCCTCCATCTGAGAAATGCAGGGTTCTATACTGGCTGTGTTTGCAAAAGTTACAGTAATTGAGCCAATACTTCAGGGGTCAACTTTGGTTGTCTACTTCCTCCAGCATTTGATGTACATGGTGTTGAATTAGAAACTTGCCCAGCTATATTTGTAGCCAGCAGTAACATTTCTTCTTTTGTCGCTAATTCTTTGCTGTATTTCCTCTGAATTTGAATTTTCACTCAGAAAAAATATTGACTCCAATGGTTGTGGGTTTGGTGTAGAAGGGTCTGAATCTTGACTTAATGTCTGTCTACTCCTCAGAATTCAAACTGCTAATTTGTCCTGGTTAATTGCAATTCCAAGAAGTAAGACTTGTGGTCTTCAAACGTTTTTTTGTTTTAGGTTGAAAGCTTTGTAGATTTGAGAGTCTCTAATTGAAGGTGGATGAGTTGGTGAATGAGGCTAACTTGATTCTTCCAGGTCTACTTCTTACTCCCTTACTTCAAATTTATTTGGAAGGAGGGGTATAGAATTCCCTTTTTGGTAAACCTACTTTAACAGCTAAGGTGTCTTAAGTCAGTAAGAATATTTGTATCACAAGAGAGTAATTTGCCAGCTCACTGTACCAAATTTTTGTGTAAGTGAACTGTGTCAATAGGCATCCACGATGTAACAAAAAAATCATGTTGGGTTATCACTGTGGAATACTTTGTTGTGAAGAAAATTGTCAACAAAAAGATAGCCCACAGCTATTTTCGTGTTCTGCCACTTTGTACATAAATGCATGAGGGAGCCAAAGTTTGGGTAAACACTGGCAATTTTGTAGCCAGTTTTGTGAGTTAATATAGTCAGCTCCATACACACACACACATACACGTACATATTTATATGTGTATGTGTTATAAAAACTGCATCTTTTTTATTAGTAACTGATACTTACATACGAGTTTGTATACTGGTCTGTGACATTACTGAGATCTTTGTCTATCAATTAATCACAGTCCAAACATTGTAAATTACCTACCTGAATTTACAGGTAATTACAAACAAACGAAAGTGTGTTTGTTTTGAAGTGCAAGGCACCAATAATTGCCAGCCTTTCCGCAGCAACTGTCATTGAGGGGGCTGAGCCCCAAACCTCATAGAGTTGATGATCCCCTCAGAATATTTATGATACAAAATTTTTTGAAGGTGCCGCAGCCTACTTCTTGTTGTCTGCTGAGTAATGTCAATAGGCTCTGACGACCATCTTAACTCAAAAGCTGGACTCAGTTCAATGAGCCAAAAAGAGAGGATGGGACTCAACTCAATGAATAGAAAATTGTAGGCTGGGGTCAGATCTTTTTTAAATCTCAGATCAAAAGTCTAAATAAAAAATATCACTTGAAAAAAAAAACTTTAATCTAATCTACTGTAAGGTCATTTTGATAAAGATCTGATAAAAGATCAGATCATTTCACTTTTTAATTGTCTTATTTTTTTTCATGTTGTTCTCGTCCTTATACTATAGTTGTAATCGATAACTTGAAAATGAGAATTATAAATTTCCTCATGTAAATTTATTAATCTCTTATTATTTTAGTATATCTCTCTTCTAAAAACATCCAAAATAATTATTTTTTTGAGATTTTGCCTGTCTCTGAAGAGATGATTAGAAAAAGAAGGATGGGACTCAACTCGATGAAAATTTTGTATTTGGGAGTCCACTCAATAAAACCTCTTCTATTAGGGTATTAGGGTGTAGAACAGGGCCTGAGTAACCTGCAACTTGCAGAGTCCCAATGTAGCCCTTGACAGAACGTGGGTAAATTTGTTAAAAAAAGAAATCAGAAAAAAATTAAAAGAAAATTAATTAATTAATTAGGTATATGAGGAGAATAGAAGCAGATGTAATAGTACTCATAACCTCACCAAAAAAAATGTGTGTAAAGCCGTATCCAAGGGGAAGCGTTTACCAAAGCATAAAAAAGAAAAAAAGTACGATAGGTATGATGAAGTTATTCTTAAACCACTAGTGCTAGAATACACGTTCTGACACAATAATCAGTTAAAAAAAATTTTTCGTTAGCGTAATTTTTTAGTTAATTTGTAACCCTCCCTTCCCCGAGTGTAAAACCCATGTGTGGCCGTCTATGTGCGTGCATATTTGTATCTACTAAAAGGTATCCAATAATCTCTAATTATTGGCCTTGATAATTTGTTATACTGTACCATAATTAAACCTGCGGCCCACGATAGTATTTGAAAAAGGCATTGCGGTCCAGGATTTGAAATAGGTTGCCTAGGCCTAGTGTAGAAGATTGTTATTTGATAAAATAATGTATGATAAGTTCTGTGCTGTATCTGATTATCCGGGGAAGATCCAAAATGAATCTGCTCCTGTTGTATTGGAAAAATTGGCATAATTTTTCCCAGTTCAACTTCGAATCTATGTATTTTGTTAAATTAGAGACAGACTTTAAGATTTTCGTGGAAGCAAGTTTCAAAATGTGGGGTCAAGTTAGAAATCGAAAACATGAAAATTTCGCTGATTCAACCAATTTTCAATGTTTTATCTACTACGTCCATTTTTTCCATCTAGAGTTTTGATTTTTTATTTTCTTGACCCTTTTTCTAAGTTTGACGAAAAAACAGTCGTAAATTCAAAGAATTTCGGCGAAGAAAGTCTTCATCCCGAATTATTTGACAACTGGAGAACGATTCCTCCGAATATTACGCCGTTTAAGATACTTGCGCCTCTCGGGCAACCTTTTGTTTGGCGTAAAGTCGCGTAAGAATCTCACAGAAACATCTGCCGCATTGAAGTTTTCTTCATCGTTGTAAGTGGTTGAACGATGTTAATCGTTAGTGGAATGGCATCCCCAAGTCGTTCAGTTATTTTCGACTCTGATAGTAAGTTTGGATTGAAACCAAACTTACATTTTATTCGTTAAACGTTAATATAGAGTTGACGTAACATCGGACATTCGGGGCTAAATATTTTATTTTTTTGTTGTTCACAAAATATTTTAATATGTTCGTCGAAGGGGAAAAAGTTAATTAAATTTTTTGAAACCCAACCCGTAAGTAAAAACATGGTATAAATAGAAGTTGAGCTTTCAGTTTTCGTTAACTACCTGATTCAAAAATTTTATTTTGTCTGTTTAGGATAGATTGTTCTTTCGAAAATAAATTTCAGTGAACAAAAATTTAAAATCGAAAAAGTTGAAAAATTTTTCTGTAGAGGTAATAGTTATTTTAGTTTATATGAAACGAAAAATGAAGAGATTGTTGGTGAGAAAGCGCACGAAACGATTTTTGAAGACAAAAATGAATCTATTCACCAAACTGAAATAATTTATAGCTAGCCATAATATTTTAAAACTGAAGTGATGTGTGATAAGAAAAGTACAATATTATGTAACAATTTCGATTTCTTCATATGGCATTTTTTTCAAATTTGATTTTCGAATTCCTCTACTTTTTGTGAGCAACTTAGACAACCTACAATAAAAAAAAAGCCACTACTAATTTTTTTCCTGTACTAGAAATACCCTACATATCTTCAAATGATAAATGCAGCTTACTAATCTTTCAACAAAAAATTACGAACAGAATAATTTTTCGACACTGAAGGTATCTGTTGCATTATTACCAACAATTTTTCTCCTTGGTTTTTGCACAAATTTCCAAATTCCAATAGGACGCTAAAATCACGTATTCCGAAGTAGACAAAGACATACTGAACTAGTCAACATTGAAATAAAATTTTTGTTTTCAGTTTTCATAAACAATTTTCATTAGAATGCGAATTTATTGCAAACGTGGGCATATTTTGGGGAAAATTTTCCTCCAAGAACAACATTTCAATTTTAAAATATTTTATGGTAGTGACTAATACTGAATTTAGCGTTAAAAAAAATCATCATTGAAAAAATCAGCTAGATATTCGAACTCGGCAGCTCAAAAAAATTACCTATATTATCTGTGTGCAATATTCAAACTAAATTGATCGACAAGAATAAATTTCCTCAAGATAAAACCTTCGCCACAGTTCGATGGCAACAACAGTTGGAAATTTAAACTCGACACCCGAAAAACCCCATAAATACAGGATAAACCACTAAATATGGTTTAAAATTAAGAACAAGTTTTGTATAATAACCCCACAAATAATTAGGAAATTCCCCCATTTGAGAGGGCTAGCCTGTTGTTCAGAACCAAGCATTGTTAAAAGCGGCTTTTTTTTTTATTCAATGATACGATTTTCAGAAAAGAAATTTGTAGGAGCTCAAATAAATTTAAAAAGAATAATCGTTTTGCCCTTTGCTTATCAGTATTTTAAAACTGGGAATACTGGGTATGAAGACTAAATAAAGATTAATGGGATTACCTAAGGTTTCAATTTGGTTAGGGTGAAAATTATTAAATTACCCCATAGGGACGCTATCATAGGACCAATTTTTCATAAATGTATACACCGACATGAGTGTGAATTTAAATACTGTATGTGTAGCTATAGTCCTATAGATCTACTAAAAGTAGTTGAATGAAAATACGAGATTTGTCTCAGTAAATAATGTCAGAAATTTCTGTTTGCATAAGTTTTGCAAGTCAAAAGTATTAATTATTTATCTCAGTAATTCGAAAATTTCGGAGTTTTGCCTTTCGATAAGGGTTCGAAGTTATTGAGTTTTAACTTGATTGAACTGTCTGATTAAGTACAAGTTGAAGTCTTAAAAAAGTCTGTCAATTTCTTGCAGAAATACATGAAAGGTTGCAATAAAGGCCACAGCCGAATAAGCATTGGAAATCAACCTCAGCTCCGATTGTGACGATTTTTTCTTTGAGAACATTACTCTCATTCTGAAAGTACTCCTGGCCAAAAATGGACGCCTAAAAGCAAAACGTTGTGAAGAAAAATTCATTTTTATATATTTATTTTTATTTATTTATGTTAGTTCTATTGAATTGATTTTTATTTTCTTTTTCGATTTTGAAGGATGAACCACGGGACGTTAACAGTATTTTTTTGAGAAAAATCCGCAGAATCAAACAAAAATTGATTAAAATAATATTTTTAATATTATTCGAGGACACCTACCATTTTTTCATTATTTAAACCTCATAATGAATGACCTCCATATTGAAAATTTTCGATGGGTATAACACACTCAAAAACCAAGTTTCTTAATTTCAGCAAATAATATGCACTTTACGTTTCAACGGGTTTTCAAATTATAAAAAATCAGAAATTAACCTTATAAGTAAAAAAATGACAGCTACTCACCCACCAAAAAGTCAAAAAATTTTCATGACCGATGAGAACTTCGTTTTTCAAGCAGGGTTTGTTAGTTGCTGCCCTGCAAAATTGAGAATCTAGAATAGACAGAATTTCAAATTATGTGTATTGCGAGTTGCGTTCATTATAAATTCTATGAATTTTGCACAATACTGAAATGAAAACTTCGAAAAGCCGTAATTCAGAAACTAACGGGCCGATTTGGCCCACCTTTGAAATTAACCGGGATATACCCCCAAAAATATGTACATGCCAAATTTTGTACCAAACTGTTAAAAATTACACCCTGGCCCATCATCTACAAATTTAGAATTCAAATAGCCACCATTCGAAAACTTACGAGCGGATTTGGCCCATCTTAAATAATTTGAAATTCTGTCCATTTCAGGCGAAATATACCTTCTCGACGAGCGTGCTATCGGAATTTTTTTAATATGATACAATATATTATGTATAATTAGAAAGATAGAAAAAAAACTTTTGCGCAGCAAGCTTCGCAAGAAAAAGTCGATTTTTTTTGTTTAACAATCACCTCTATCACCAACATGCTTCGAACAAAGTAATATATAAAATATTTATATTTTTCGTAAACAATTAGTTATATCACACAAATACAATGAATGAGATAAAATATACTCATTCAATATCATGTTTTCAAAATATTTAGGGAATAAATTTCTAATTTTTGGGTCAAAAATCATTATTTTCAACCATTCCAAATACTAACTAGCACAATTTTAGGAAATAATTCGATGGTTCTCTTTCCTGTAGTGACGAGAATTGTGGATATTTTATATATATATATATATATATATATATATATAAAAAACAAGAACAACAATTATATGTGAAAAAAATCTCCCACATTGCAAAACGAAGTTAGTGCAGTTGTCTACGTGCTGGTTACGAAAATATTAGAGGAGATTTTAGTGTCCTTGTTCATATCTCGTGTACGGATGCAACTGTACGCTGTTCAATAAAAAATGCATACAAACTGACCTACTGGACGCATTATGCGCCCGATCCGGACCAAAAACAATAGGGTTCTTCCTCAGGTGAATCCGAATAGGTGTTTCGAATTTCGAAACCATCCGATCAAAATTACGCCTAGAAATAGACTCGACCCAAAAGGGGGTAAATATTTAAAAAAAAAATGAATTTTCAAAAATAGTGCCTAAATGCTCAAAAAATCATGAAACGAAAAACGTCAAAAATTTACTTAAAAAAATACGCAAATACTACTGTTTCTATACTCATGAAGGATTGATGCGTAAACCTGAACACATATAAACGATACTAAAACAGCAAATTTTCCATTAATTTGTGTTTTTATTTCGCCTATTTTTAAACTGTTAAATACGATACAAAAAATATCTCAACAGGAGATTCATGCAAATTTTCTTTTCTTTTCAATGATATCAACCTTAGCTCTCAAATTTAAATAGCAACTAAGAGAAAGAGAAGAGGTTTCTAGATACCAAAAATGGAAAATTAAAATGGTAAATTCTTCTTTAATTTTCCATTTTTGCGTTTATTTATTTTCAAACTGCTAAAGATGATGGGGAAAAAAAAACTCAAGCGCAGCACAATTCCATCAGTTATCCTATCTACGCGTTGGTAGAATTCAAATATTTGATCAATCACAAGACATTAAAATTATCTTCATAAGAAGTTTTGGTTCAAGAACTTTGGTCCAAAAAAGTAATTAAATAGCAATTCATCTGTGAACCAGTTTATGGAGTAATAGTGATCGATTAATTTCAAATTTCGAGCAACGAAAACCGATTCCTGTTGAATTACACTCATTACACTATTAACAACCAAAGTTACAAATGTTTATAAATAATAAATGTCTTTGTAGTCCGTACACTAGTTTTCACTTTCAAATTAAAGAACACATGTTGGTCTACCGATAAAAAGCCAGGTTAGAACTGTATGAAAAATAGGACGAAATTTAATGTTCAAAAGAAGTATAAAATTATAAAATTTCAAGCCCAGAATAGCCACTCTGAGGCGCTTTAACTTATGCCAGCCCTGGATTTTTGCTGGCATACCTAGGTAACAATATAGAATTTGTTGTTTCTGCGGAAGCAAAGAACATTTTTTTCGTGTCTGTGTGTGTAGTGGCGCATGCACTGTTAATATCGTGAGTGAATATCTCAGCCGTAATTTTAACTCGAATTATATGTTCCTTTATGTTTATTATAGAGATACTTGGAAGAGAAAAAAAAAGTGGGCAAAAACAATTCTAGACGTAGAATGTAAAGTCATGAAAAATCAGTGGATCATCGACAGTAGACCTCCAATACCATTTTAAAATGTCAATGATGCCAAATCTGTCAGAGTTGACAATACAGTTGGTAAATGAACTAATTAGCCCATAACTCTGAATGGCATCATATTACCCTTAGGGTCAGCTGAATACCAGGGAACGCATATTGACAGAAAATCAAACTAGAGAACGCATAATCAGAAGAAAGAGAAGAATAATCTTGAAGTCTGAGGAAGCTTTAGAGAATTTTGAGATGGAATTTATCATCCAAGAGCCTAAGGTACAATAGACTAGAATAAATAAGGCTATATGGAAGCCAGTCTGAAGCATAGACTTTACAGAATTATGACTGGATCGAACATTTCGCCTAAAATAAGTGTTATTAGTTGTTCAGACATAGGATAAGAAACGTAAGCCGCTTTACATTTTGATTGAAGCAGAATTTTTTGATTTCACTAACACAAGCGAATAGCAAACACTAACACGTATGTATCATTGCCAAGTGGCTTAAATTTCTCATCCTATGTTAAAACATCGGTTTTTATCACTACGCTTAGACCATTGTACTGTACAAACAAAAGTCTGGGCCCACGGGATATAGCTAATAAGAGGTACAAAAAAGTTATCAAACGATTAGATCATACAGCTCTTTCAAAATGAGGGGCAGAATAAAATTAATTAGTCATACAGCTCTGCATTCTGCTCTAGAAGGAGAGTATGTTAATGAAACGATACATAAATTTGCTGAAGTCCATGAAACTAGATTGCTGAAATAGAAATGTTGAAGCTATCCAGAATCTAGATCCTACATTCCAGCATGAACATTCGAAGGCTGAAAAGAACCAGAATCTACGAATTTATGAGAGGGAGAGAAAGCGGGGGAAAATATGGTTTAAAAATTGGCCGAAAACCCATGAACACTCGAATCGGTTTTCACTTTAGAAGAATATATGTGAATGAATGCCCGGTAGGCAATAAAATCTACTAATAAATAGAGGGGAGGATGAGCAGGTTTAAAAGGATTAGCATAAAATATTGGTAAAAGTTTCAAATTGCATGCGTGGAAGCACTGTAGCGAAGTTTTCCTAGGCTTTTTTACAAGCTACAATCCAGCTTCTAAAAAAGCGAGACTAAAATCATAGCATTTGATTGTTAATTACACGCAACTTCTAAAATATCGAGATTATAGCTAGAAAAAAAGCCTGGCGAAAACCTTGCAATAGACCAATCAATTAAGAGTCAGACGACCGAATAGCGTTCGCATGTTTTTTCGTACCTCTTACGGTGTTCTCGAACTGGAAGTGAAGGAACCTTACTTTATAGGCCGAATGTAAGAACGACACGTAAGTAATTCTTACATTTTTTCCATTGTCAATAAACCTACATGTAAGTATATATATATATACATATATATATACATAACTTAGTCAAGAAAAGTAATTATTTAGTCACTGTAGGTACTTCAGTATCGGTTTTGCATTCGGGCCTCAAAGTTTTACCAATAATTCTGTAACATTTTAAAAATGTGCACTTTCGTTTTTCGATATTTGTACTCTGTTTTCGCAGTTTCTGGTATCTTTTCGGGTATCTCCTACATGACTCAACAACGACTACGAAAAATAACTTTTCAATTTTACAACCTTCCTCGTCCCTTTCCCGAAAATTTATCGGGGCTTGAGGAGTCAGGCTCTGGTTATATAAAGATCCGACATCAGGCAATCCATTTTTCCATCATAATCATATCAATGAAAAGTGTTCTAAGATGCTACATTATTACATGTAACGGAAAACTCGCCTGACCAGTTATCTGTTAAAAACTTAAAACCAAATAATTTTGGTTTGGACGGATGACGAGTCAGATAAACGGTAGTCTAACATCCGTTGTTATGTAGTCGCAGCCTCCAACACTTCACACTACATTCTGCTTCAACTTTAGGCATATCAAACTGAAAGTTAAAAGGTTGGTATGACCGTTTTCAACAGGAAGATTATATTTGTCAGATTACTTCTCTTCGAGCGGATCGCACCTCTTTCACAACAAATTTAAATTAAAATATGGTCAAGCGCTTAACTCAAATAATCCATTGACGTCACGGTTGGATGAGTTGCGTTCAAACAGAGGCCACCTGGGTGTATAACTACCATGGATGTAAATTACCACGATGATCGTTTTCGCCATTTCATAATTAAATGCTCAAGCTCTACTTTTAATTCCACAACAACACATTGACAAGCCATACTATTGTCAGCCTATAATAGTGGTACCACAATTTACGCACACGAAAACCTTCATCGATCGGAATACTCAATTCCTGCTGACCAAAATGAAAAATTTCTAAAACAGAAACGATCCGCCCGTCACTGATGGTCACGAAAAAAACCGATGAAACTAAAATACATGAATATAGACATATCTAATTGTAGTACTGAAGAAGTAATGATGGTTATAAAACATACCCAAATAAAGATACCAGCGCACCTGAACGCTGACCGAAATTCTCGTAAGTTATTTCACAATCGTCACACGATTATTTGCCAAAACTACATACGATTAATCATTCATACGAACAGACGACATCAATATTAACGTAAAAAAAAAAAGAACACATGAAATAATTAATCACATCCGTGATCAGCGGCTGAGGTGATTGTCCACCATAAACGAAAAAACACTTCACCTATGCACCAAATTTTTGGAGAATTTTTGACGACTGATAACGCGAAACACGTATCCGATAAAGGTAATTTCGATGAAAACAACGAATAAATCAAATCAAACATGACTTTTGACGAACATAATAATCGTGACGAAATCAAGATCGAAATGGACATTACCAGCTAACCTCATTTTGGTAACATACATGAGAAAAAAATTTACCAACTATAGACGAACGCATAAACACACACATATACACGATTTCGATTTACGACATTTACGTAAAGAACTTGACTACTCTTCACAAATTTGGTCACTAATATCTAATATGGCTAAATCAATAAGTTACGGTTAATAAAAACAAAACACTGAGGAGACGAAGGGAAAAAAACGATACAAACAAGTCGCCACAATTAAGAAAAGTAAGCTCTTAACTCTTTCCTAGATAAAGAGAACTGCATAGAAAAAAAAGAACTAAAAATAATCGTAGGTACCTAATATAATGAAGACGACGAACGTGGAAAAACTGTTTAGTAAATACGTAAATTCTTAATTAATTTCTTTTTCTCGTTGATCAATTCGAAAGAGAAATAACTAACGCGAACGAAATGAATAATAAGTTCTACCAACATTAATGATAAAAAACAAAAAAAAAATTAATTACGTTCACTGTTCAAGTTTCGTTATTATCACAAACGCAACGAAATTTAGCGCTTCTAAAATGGTTAGGGTAGCAGTCCAAGTTTTTTACTTTCAACATCACTCGAAAAAACGCGCTTAGTTAAGCCACAATTTTTTCGTGTTTGACGTTTTCACCCACTAATGTAATTCAAAGACGTTGAAAATAAACGAATTAGGAAAAAAAATACCATAAATAGCAACACTACAACACACATATACCCATGCCCAAACGGAATAAGCACAAATTTTTTAGAGGAAAATCGAAATCAAAACAATTTAACAATGATAAATAAAAAGACGCGTAATCGTATTCTAAATTATTATAGACTTTTTTTATTCCGTCCTTAACTCGCGAAAAAATTACACACGAACGTCGCGATCGCACAATCAATTTTTTTCGTAAGAAGAGACAGGGAGTGAGTGAGAAAGAGAGTATTTGACTGAGAAAGTTTGAGAGAGAGAGGAGGACAAGGAAAAAAGAACGAAAAAAATAATTAATATTATTTACAAGAGAACCGCCTGGCAAAAACGAGGGTATGCAAGCTCTCGACCGCTTTATCTTCTCTATCCCAGAGAGCAGAGAGTACGTACGTGCACGATGCTAGACTTTTTTGAAGGAGAGGACAATGCAACGTTGCCACATAGACGTCGTTTCACAGTTCAAAAAAATTTTAACGCGTTTCCCAATCAATAATAAAGGCTCGAACGTATTGACGCGGGGGCGAATAGCGGGACCGCGTTTCTAATCTTATTCGAATTGTTCTAATCAGTGCGGCCAGATAGGGGTATTTTATAATAAAAATTTTGAATTTTTAGCTTCGATTATCCAGAAATTATAAAAATAGTGTAGTCGAAGGAATATTATTATACTTAAATTGAACATTTCCACTTTAATATAGCGTACCCAGCTTTAAATCTTCCTCCCACGAATGTTCTTCATCGTACATCGGCGCAGCCTGGGGGAAACCTCACGCTAAAATCATACATTGGACTTTAAAAAAATTCAGCTTCATTCAGTTTCGCTTATAACAGGGTTTAAATTTGAAAGTTATAACGGTTACTTCAGCTTAGGTGCGCTGATGTATTTTGAATAACTTGAAATATTTTTTATATTCTACTCCGTTCTAAAAACACTGTCAACGTCATCGTAATTAAGCATTCCGCACTCCATCCAACAAGAACATAGATAATGGGAGAGTCCTGTGAATTTGGAGCCCATTCAACACTGAAAAAAAAATTTAATATAAATATAAAAAACAGTGTGCATTTTTTAGTGATGGTACTTATAGGCACCAAACTTTAATCAGATCTGGACCTACAAGAACTACATTTCTGAAAACAAAATTCGAGAAAAAAAAATTTTCCAAAAATTTTTTCATTTCCAGTTTTCTCCGAAACTACTAAAATAATAGGCACTAAACTTCTACCAAACTTGCATCTGGATAAAATAAATCTACCGCGAAAATTTCAGTCCGATCCCTTTCGTAGTTTTTCCGAAATCCTAAAAAAACCACAATTATTATAATTTTCAGTTTTACATTTTTCTCCGAAACTACTAAAACAATAGACAACAAACTCCTATCCGATTCGGTCTTATATGAGGGCCACCCTTCGTAAAAATTTCAGCTCAATCCCATTTTTAGTTTACTCAAAATCTTGAAAAAATAATTTTTTAGGAATTTTGTATTCTCCAGTTTTCTCGGAAACTAATAAACTACTAAACCACTAGGCAACAAACTCCTATCAGACCTGCTTCTATATAATGACTATTTTTCGTGAAAATTTCATTCCTATCCCTTTGGCAGTTTTCTCAAAACCGTAAACACAAACTTCGGGCGATACATATATATGTGTATGTATCTACCAATGGGATAGAGCAGAAAGTTTCAGGAAAGATAGTTATTATATAGGAGCAGGTCTGATAGAAGTTTGTTGCTTATTCATTCTGTAGTTTTCAAGTAAACTGGAGAACAAAAAATTTTTGGAAATACTATTTTTCCATGATTTTGAGAAAACAACAGAATGGATCGAGCTGAAATTTTCACGATTCCTTTTTTTTTTCATGTAGGGGCAACTGTGGAAGTCTCGTACAGGTCTGGTGTCTTCTGTAGATTTTGAGAAAACTGAAAAAAATAAAATATTGCGTTCGAAAAAACTACAGAATGAATGAAGCTGAAGCAGGTCTGATAGAAGTTTGTTGCCTATTGATTTTGTAGTTTTTGAGAAAATTGGAGAACAAAAAATTCCAGGAAATGTGGTTTTTCCTGGATTTTGATGAAACTTCAAAAGAAATTGGGCTGAAATTTTCACGACAAATTTTCATTACGTAAATGCGAGTTTGGTAAAAATTTGGTGCCTATTGGTTTAGCAGTTTTTGAGAAAATGTAAAACAAAAAAAATCCTGGATAAAAGCAAGTCGCCTGTGTTGCTTGAAGTATCTTTTCCGTACTTACGGCGCCAGGGGTTATTTTATTTAAAACTCTTACAATGAGATTTAGGTAGATCGATATGTTGTTGAATATCGATAAGTATCGATAGTATTTTGCAATTTTCACACATTTGAGATCCAGGATTCTTTGAAGAACAGTAGATGCAAATTAACAAACGGTGTTTTCTAGCGAAGTATTTCTGCGCTAAAGTTTTTCCTTGAAAATTGACCCTTATTCTGGGACGCATCCAGTTTCGACGCCACTGTAAAACCGTTTCGTAACCGCGTGAGTCAGTTTAAGCCTTTCAGTTTCAATTTTGCAACTTCCATCCTCCATCGTAGTTTTTTTTTTTTACTCACAAACTTTCTTCCCATAAAAAAAATTTAAGAATCGTTTTCGGAAAAGCTGTCGTTCATTCGTTTTCCTATTTTTTTTTTCTTTCGGTTTGTTATCATTACCATTTTTTTCTTCTTACACAGATATAACGAATTTCTCGTAACACGACTGACATTTTCGCTCTAATGTTGCTATTGCTGCTGTTGCTACCACAGCATTTTGTTAGTTTGTTTTCTTACAAAATATTTTCATAAACGAAAATCCATTCTGCTAACCACAGCATCCAGAGATGTAAATATTATTTTTCAGTACGATTTTTCAATTTCTCGTACAAAATAAACTGAGTCAAATTGAATTATGGAGGGAAACTGAAACATCATTCGTGTGTATATATATACATATATACCTACTGTTCCGTATAATATATATTTCTACTTGTAAAAAGGGAAAAAAAGCAGAACGAGACGTCTGATTCCGCGACGCGAGAGAATTTTTTCTGTCTTCTTTTTTTTTTGCCCTCGTAATTTTCATTTTTTTTTCCTCGTTCGTCCTTCTTTTTTTTTTCCTCTTCCTCAAAAATAAAACATAATGTGAGAAGTTGAAATATTGGACAGGGAAGTCAGGAACCGGCGATTTTCGAATGTTAATTCCGTCGAAGAAGGAAAATACGAAAAGAACGACAGAAGAAGTGGAAAAGAAGAAAAAAGAGAAATAAAAAAACAATTCGTAAAGGACGTTCGTGTATTGGTGGGTGAATAGGTTAATAGCTTCTGCGAATAACCTCAAAATACCAGCGCACGGTGCTACAGCGACAAGAATCGTTTGTAAAACTTTCACCTGGCAGTACTGCCGGTGAGGAGTGAGGACCAGCATTAATCACTATCCCGTTTGTTGCGTATTTTGAAAATTAAAGGAGTTGAGACCGCAGTGGAGGCAGGAAATAGTTGAAAAATTACGATATTCGAATTCAAGCATGCAAACGCGCCGACTGAGCATAGGCGTGCGCACGTGAGTGCCTCTGGGTGCCCGGAACGCATGGCGACTTTTCTCTTTTAATTATAATAATAAAAATAATCTATTCCTATAAATGAATTGAATTTTAAATAAGCCTCATTTCGGTTCATATTGTCAGCCTAGGAAAATTAGGTGGAAAATCATTGAGTTTGTGAAAAAATTTCCAGCAAATGTTCGAGACCCTTCCCCAAATACGTTGTAAAAAGCTATCAGCCATACTCTCTCGGCGTTTCCACAGGGGGCTAAAAATTCGTGACTGTTTTCTGTTTCTCCAATTTTACTTGAAAGCGAGGGACTTTACCAGAAAAAAGTTCGAGAATAAAATACCGTTCAGAAAATTTTCTACCAAAAATGTTCGCACTAAATTTCACCTCATCGCCATAGGTGAAGTGCTGAAGGCTTGTGAATGTTGGTTATATGTATATGAAAATTTCAAACAGCTCTAATTCAGAAAGTAATTGGAGGACTTGGCCCATCTTCGAACTTGACCTAGATATACACCCCAAAGTATTCCCACGTCATTTTATCATGATCTATAAAAAGAATTACGCCTATCCCCATTTTCCCCCAATTTTAACGTCAAACAGCCACCATTTTGAAACAAATAAGCCGATTCCGCCGAACTTGATCCAGATATGGATGCAAAGTGCACATATGCCAAATTTCTTTTCGATCTGTAAAGAAATACGCCTTCCAATTTGTTGAAAATTTTCGTTGTATCTCCTACATATATACATATATCTGTGGCGAATCCTCCAGCGCATCTAGGGAAGCAGAGATGAACCAAATAAGAAAGTGAAAAATAAAGATTACTTATTAAAAAAATTTTTATAGAGCATTTACCCAGAATTCACGAAAAAATAATTAATTTTTCATTCACGGGGAAAGATATAACTGAAATACATCGAAGGAATCTATTCAAAGAGATTTAGTTCACATTCACACACGCACATTATAGTGTAAATGTGAATGTTTGTTTATATATATCTAGATAACTTCAAAACCGACTGATCAATCGACTTGAAACTTTGAAGAATTATATTTGTGTTCATCCACGAATGGTTTTAAGCTAACTCGGAGATCCGTAGCCTCCCTGGGGAAAATATGTGGATTTTTACTCTTTCAACTAAAACACAGTTTTTTAACAATTTTTTTTTCACACAGATATACCGTCTTCAATGATATTAGTATACTCTCCGCATTTCATGCCTCTATATCACCCTCTTCCCGAGTTATGAGGAAAAATTAAACTAAATCACTAATAACTTCTGAACAAATTGATCAATTAGTTTCAAAATTGGTAGGTCAGTTTCTTATGTATGAGGTAAAGTTTATACCAAATTTCGTTACTATCGAACAAAAATAACGCCCAGTTTGCGTTAACAAGAATGGTACATCCATAGAATACATACATTCACACAAACACACCCCAAAGAAAAAAATATATTTGATTTTAAATTTTTATCGCCCCCCTTAAAAACAGGTACATCATTTAATACTACAGAAATGTATCAACAAAAAAATGAGGATTCGTCACTAATATTTATAAACTTTAGAGGGGAGGGAGTTTTTGGGGTCTGAGGATGTAGATCTGAAAAACTATAGTAAAATTTTCCCAAAATCGTGACATGCCACCCTTCACTAAAGGTATAAGATTCTACAAAATCTATCTAAAACAATAAATAAACCGAAGCGAAAATTAAGGTGCCCAAAAAATGAAAAAAGACCATGGTAGTAAAAATCGTATGGGGATGAAAAGAAAACTTTCACTTTCTTAGGCACCCAGAAGTCATAACTTCGGAGGTCTGCGCACGCTAGTGCGACTGAGAGCGAAATTGTCACCAGGAATAATATATTGGCTGTCCGCGGATAGTACGAGAGGAGGATCATGGGCAACGACTTTCAACTTTTCTGGGTGGCAGGAATTTCCGTGTGTTTATCTTTATCATGCCAACAATGTGCTCCTCCTCTTTTCAGGATTTTTCGAGAAAATTGGAGAACAAAAAATTCCTGAAAAGTGGTTGCTCTTGGATTTTCAGTAAACTACAGAAGGAATTTTACTTAAATTTCTACGATACGTCTTTTTCATGTATGTGCAAGTCTCATAGAAGTTTGTTGTTACCTATTAGTTCAGTAATTTTTGAGAAAAAATCGAAGAAAAAGTAGTTTTTTTCATGAATTTGAGGAAACTATCAAAGGGATAGGGTGGAAATTTTCACAAAACGTAGTTTTTATGTCGAACCTGGTCTGATGGGTGTTTGGTGCCCATTAATTCAGTAGTTTCCGAGAAAAATGTAATATCAAAAAAAAATTGCTGGAGAAAACCAAGTCATTGTGTTGCGTGAAGTATCTTTTCCTCATTTACGGCGAAGGTTATTTTACTTATTTACTTAAAACATGTAACAATGAAATTTCGACAGATTGATATGTTTGTTAGATGTGGGTAACTATCGATGGATTTTTGTAATTTTTTCACGCATTTGGAATTCAGGATTGTTTGTTGAGTACCTATTGTAGTGATATAAATTGGCAGACTAGATTTTCTAGCCAAGTATTGCTACGTTAGAGTTTCTTCTCGATAAGAAGGGCATTTCTACAGTGGTAGACTTTGGCCCACTCCGAAAAAAAAAAAAAAAAAAAAAAGCCAGAACCGCTACTGGGAAGAAGGAATATGTAAGCGAAAACGTTCAAATAGCTGGCTCTAAACTTTTTCTTTCTCTCGGATACGCCACTTCTACCAACATTTCAAATAATTTGTCGGTCAAAGAAAATTATCAATTTTTTTTTTGCTCGTCCTTCCTTCGCGTAGCTTTTGCGCAAAGCTCTTTCAATTTTGGCGAAATAACGAGGCAATGTAGACGACGATGGCGTTTGCTGCTGTTGTATGGCAAAAGAGAGAGAGAATGTGCGAGAGATGTGTTGAGTTTTATGAAAATGGTGATCATTTGGCGGCGTCGACGTCGTCAGGGGGCGCTGGTGTGGAGGAAATGCGCGCAATAGCAATGTGGCTGAACAGTTCAGCAGCGAGAGGGTGCGCCAGGGAAGTAGAAGACTCGGCGGCGTTTCTGTCGAAAATGGGGGAAAATTTTATTCAAAACCCTTCACCTCTCTTCGTCGCCGCTGCAACGAGTTTTTTTCGTCGAAGAAATTTTTTTTAAATCTTACACTCCCTCTTCTTATCCGCCCGTTAGTCGATTGTGAAAAGGACGAATTTATAAGGGGTGCGTTATTTTCCCTTTCTCTCGCTCATTCTCCGGCTCTTTCTATCCGCAGGCGTATACACGGTGTACGGTATATGTATATACATACACTTTCCACTTTCGCAATCAGATATTCGGTCCCCTTCGAATGGATGCCATCCGTTTTTTTGGGTACAAGACGACCACGACAACGACGACGAATTTCGTTGGTGCGTCGAGTTTTTTGCGTAGCCAGGGTTGGGCGGTTAGTCGGGTCAAATCGTCGTTTTAACTGGGGCTGCAGCCTGAAAAGCAAAATTATTTTCATTCGCCTTTTTTGGGCGTTGATGCTGAGAAATACGAGTAGGCTACGGTATGCGAGAGAGAGGCCTTCGTTCCCAGAGAAAAAACTAATTTGTTTGAATCTTCCTGCGCGAAATCCATTCGAAATTTCTACTCTTCAAATCTAATGAACGAAGATTATCCTTTGACTTATTATAGCTAAGAGTGAAACAACTTTTGCATGATCCAATGAGACTCGAAATGCACCGAGAAGGAATAAGTTGGGTAGCGATTACTGAAAAAGTTTGCAAAAATTTAGATGCTACTTAGTCATTTCATTACTTTTCATACTTCCACTAGTGAAGCCACGCAAAAGTTTTTAAGTGGAGGTGTGGAACTACTTGCTGCTTGTACAAAACCAATTTAACAATATAAAATTCTCTTAAAAACAAAATAGGAAATTCAACTAACCTGTAAATTACAAATTTCTAAATATTTTCTTCTATTACAGTTGCTCAAAAATCTCAATTCAAATTTACGTAGATAATATACGAGGAAACTTTCTGGAATTTTCTACCTCAGAATTATTTAAACACAAGAACTTATAATTTAAAAAAACGAGGAAAATAGTTTTTTTCCTGTTTTCAAAATCAAAACTGTAGATAACATTGATGATTTTTTTTCATGATATAAAATTGAAAACATTCTGAGATGAAAAAATTATAGATGAAAAAAATTGTAATAGGCCTAGGGTACTGAGTCTTTACCAAATATTGAAAAACCCTAATAGGAATTGATTCGAGTTGAGAAATAGGAATTTAGTCAAATATTCTTGATCCCTCATCTGCTTCATGTCCATAAATTTAATTGATTACACTCGAGAAAAATTTTGTTTTAATCTACATATTCTGAGGTAGAAATATTTCTGGGACTAATTCTGACCATTATCTGTAAAAACTTCATAAATTACTGCGTATTACTGATAGACTTTCATGTGAAATGGGAGAAAACCATCCACAATTATTATTTTTGGGATTTAGAATACTTGATAGTAAAGATTTATGTATTTTTCACGAATTCTGAAGTAGAATTTTTTTTGAAAGCCAATTCAGTGGTATAGTGAGATATTTGTCTTATTCAGATAACAGGTAATAGGAAATCAGGAATTATTAGACTCTTCTATCCATTTCATATTTTCAAATTGCTCTCCTCATCCTAGTGAATAATTCACTCATTTTTTTATCTAGTAATAGAAATTTTGATATTATTGTTGATATGAAGGCATCCTAAATAATAAGTCGGAATCAAATTTCTATTAATGTTACGAACATTTTTGTTATATTCTTCAATTCTCACTTTCTTTGATGGTCATCAATAATATCACTTCAGAATTTCTGAAATTACTCTGTGTGTATCCAGTAACATGTACCTATATAGAATTTCAACTCGAATCAATTCCTATTAGGGTTTTTCAAAATTTGATAAAGTCTCATTGTCCTGTTAGAATTTTTTGTCATCCCTGAATGTTTTTGATTTTATATCATAAAAAAAATCATCTTGATATCCACAGTTTTGATTTTGAAAACAGGAAAAAACTATTTTCCTCTCTCTCATTATTATAAATTTTTGTCTTTAAATAAATCTGAGGTAGAAAATTTCAACAGGTCTCCTTGTGTATTATAACAATAAATTTTGAGAGATTTTTAAACAGCTCTAATAGGAAAATGTAAAAATTTGAAAATATTTAAAAATTTTTTCCTGTTTGGTTTTCAGAGAATTTTCTATTTTTAAATTGGTTTTGTATGAGTAGCAGGGCCGGCAACTTTTCATTTTCCCATGTGTAGCAAATAAAAAAAATGTTTTTTGGTGAAAATTTTACACAGAATAAAGAAAATTTGATTTGAGTAATTGTGTGTAAACGTAATTATTTCCCATGTGTAGCGAAAACCACTTGGGAATTTCTCATGTTTAGCGATCGCTACACACACTACACAAAACTTGCCGACCATGATAAGTAGCAAGTAGTTTCACAACAACACTTAAAAAGTTTTGTGACTTTTACAATGAAAGTATGAAAAGCGATGAAAAGGTTAATTTATGTTCAGCATCCATTCCCTCGCTACATTGGGAATGTTTTATAGTTTGTCTGTAATTGATTCCAATGCTACACTCCCATAATTTTTTCCTTTGTTACATAATTTTTCCACCAAACGAATTTATTCAGTGGTTCCAACTCAGTTTGGGAATCAATCTTTAATCGATATAGTGTTCAGGAGCTTACTAATTCCTATGAAACTCTTTTTTGAACCATTCAATTGAATCTAAATTACAGTTCAAATTATCTCTAACCCAGGTTACGGACTCCACGGTTTTCTGGCTTCACCTGAAAAGTTCTATTGATGATTAGAGCATCTCGCCAACTTCCAAAAGCTGCGTGAATGGGAAATTGAATACCACCCTTCTTTGGCTCAAGTCGTAAAAATTGAAAAAAGTGATGACTTTTTTTTTCCCCTTCAAATTACTAAATTACTTTTTTTTCTATTTTTGTGTAGGAAAAAATTGTCAAAAAAATAGTGAAATTGGAAAACTGCCAGTTTTCATTCATAGATGAATGTAAAATATAAATTCTAAGAAACCAAAAAAATTATGAATTTAATATGATTGAACCAATTAAATTATAATTTCTTGGAAGAAATTTCAAGTTACAGAAATGATACGTCTTCTACTGAGAACTTGTTCTAGCTGATAGTTAGCTAAAGCGAAATAGCGGTTTTTTCAGCAGGTATATCTGTTGGACTCACCTAAATTTCAAGGGATTTTGTTGGGGAAAGATGTAACAAAATCAATATTGTAGTTTTGCAAATAGTATTAAACCAATCAGTAAACTTAAAACAAACATTTTAGGTATTTTCAGTGGGCCTGATAACGATGGGGGACTACAGGTTCAGCTTTACCGGGCTGCGGGCTTTAGGAGATTAAATTTTCCTTAAAATTTTATAATTTTATTTATATACAAACTATTTGTTGAATAAAAATCTTGAGCAGAATATTTGAACAAAGGTTTTAATTATTTTGATTGCTTTTTTCTCCGGAACTACTGGACCAATTTTATCGAGACAGGTCTCATGTGAAAGGATTTCAGTTGTAGGTGTGCTGAATCTAATTTAAAAAAGAAATGCCCGTTGGAGTGAAAGTAAGTCCGGAAAAAGTAAAGACACCCTGAGACTGAAGATTCACAGATGAAAAATTTATTCTTGGATACACAACCTGTTTTTCAGTAAAAAAGAGGAAAATAGAATTCAATTAAAAAAAAAAAAAAAATTATTGGAAAGGTGAAAATAAGAGAGAAAAAATTATAGGTATCTATTGACTGAAGGTTTATGGCCTAGAAAATGATTCTTCAGTGCCTCGACAAGTTATTTTTCAGTGATATATTTATTGTTAAGAGTAAAGTTTATTTTTCAAGTAGGAGGAGAAGAGGAGGGGAAAATCTCTTTGAAAAATTGAGTCAAAGAGTGGAAATAAGGCCAAAAAACGTGAAGATCCTCGCAGACTGAGGATTTCTGAGTGATGATTGACTAAACAATGTCGTTCCTTAGCATCAATAACTATGCTAGACATGATAAAAAAAAGGGGACTTCTAAGCTTTGAGGGGGTTATTCCGCTAATGTTGACTATAAGCATCAATAAAAAGTGAAAGTGACCGTAATTCGGGCATGAAGAGAGGGGATGGAAAGAGGGATTCCCTCATACCCAAAATTTTTAGGGGTCCGGAATTCTAAAAAAAAAAAAAATAGAAAAATCAGTAGCTTTTCTATTGAAAAACTCATAAAAAGTTTTTTTTCGGTCACTCCGCGTAATAGGCTTCTCCAGTATTAAAAAACCCTTTCCAAAGATAAATCCTTGTTTCTACACCTATGCGTAAATACAATTTTCAATTTTTTAGTTGACCCATAAATTTTTTCTTCCCCGAGCCCGAATTTATTGCCTACAGCCCTGCCTGAACTAAGTATAATACCCCCCTAAAATTTTACAGGTCTACTATTTTTTGACATGTGGCACACAGCTGTTGCTGTAAAATTTTTCTTTTTGGTGGGAATGAGAAGGGGAAAATCCAGTTATTTGAAAAAACAAAAATGAGTGTAGTGGGAGTAAAGGAGAAAAAATTAAAGGCACCCAGGGACGGAGGTTTCATGTGTATGAACCTTAATTCTGAATAAATAAGATTACTTTTTTTGTGATATAGCTGTAATTTTTATTTTTAAATAAAGAAAGGGAGAAGAGAAGAATCTAATTAACAAAAATAAAAATTAGTAGAGTAGTGGAAACAAGGTAAAAAAAATTAAGGCAATCACAGATTGAATATTCAAATGCAAGAAACTTATTCTTCAATGAACAAAATTAATTGTTTTCCATTTTCAGTGACTTAACTGCAAAGTTTTATTTAGGTAGGGGAGAGAGAAGAGAGAAATATTTTATGAAAAGGTTGAAGATGGGCTCCTCAATAATAAGTCATAAAAATGCTCCTGTGTTTCCTCTGAGGGGCTACAAATGGTAACAGCTTTTAGTTTTTTCAATTTTCCTCAATAATTGAACAATCTGTAATAAAAGTAGGTAGTCTGTATGAAGTTGAGATGAATAAAATTTTAAGATAATAGTTTCTACATAATTTTTTATCGCTATTAAAGAGACTAACATACAGTCATGGTGGTGAAGAAGGATTTTTTTCTTGAAAATCCGAATAATCTATAACATTATTTTATTATTAAGAACCTAAATATGAAAATAAAACACATAAAGATGGCCAAAGAAATTAGTATACGGATATTCCTCATCAATATGTAGTTTGTAGCTCTGTTCATCATATTTTGTATCGGTGCATACATGGTGTCCCCAGTTATGGAAATGTACCGTCAGAAAAATAATGAAAAAAATTATAAGTACATTCATTTTCATCTTTATAATAAAAAAATAATGTAGCTTGTTATGATTTTGAAAAACATGCACTTACAGTACTTTCTTATCACACTGTAACTCAGACTCTATGATTCTTATGAAAACAATATTCATAGAAACTCTTAGTACTTACATTTGTATGTCGCTGAACCATCAGGAAAAATTGAAATAACTAAAAATAGTTACACATTGTGGCCCATCATACAGGAAGTACAGGATTTAGGTGCGTGAAGCATTTTCATCATTTATTGAAATGCCCACGTAAACATATTTCAAACATAAAGAGCAGTAATGCCCAGAAGAGATTGAAATGGTCAAATAGTAATGGAATTTTTGGGGAAAAGAGCAAATTTTTCGAATGTGTCCGAAGTAGGGCAAATGGTGAGCTAGAAGTAGTTTTTAATTGCTCTTGTTGCTCTCATCTGAAAAAAACGCAAGCTCATTTTCTTGTTTGCTCCTTAAAGGGCAATGCCCATCTCCAATTTTGCTACACTAGATCATATAAATTAATTATTTTGGATGCAACAGAACTGCCTCTGACCTCGGTAAAAGAAATGATAATACGGATAGAATTTTAAATTCGGAAATACGTTAAATTCGAAACCATCCTAGTAAAATCTACGAAGTGAAAAAGAAATTGAAATTTTCTCCGAAATAAAATAGAGTTCAGAAGATAGAAAAAATTATTGAAAAAAGTCCATTAGTTTTGAAAAAAACTAACTTTAAAAAAAGGACGCCTCTAAGGTTTAAGTTACCTTTCCGAAAATATTTTATCAACAAAAAACAAGAATCTCTAAAATCAACATTTTTAATTTCAAAACCACCCCCATACACGACGAAAGTGTTGATAACTGAATAGACTAGAGAGTAGGCTTAGCTTCTACACAATAATTATGCGGACCAGTACCAGAAAAAAAAAATCCATTTCTAAGGTTCCAACGGATAAAATTTTGGCAAAATCCCCTTTATCGTAACATAACGACGAATTCGTCAGAAAATCAATAAAGTAGGAACCCTATAAATGGTTTTCACCACCAAATCGAATAATGATGTAATATGGCGAAGGACCGCAGTACATATGAAACGATGCCGTATTTAAATTACAAATTAAAATCTGACATAGTTACGAAATTGAACATTTTCTCTCGAACATGAATTTCAAACGGAAGAAAACTAGGGTCCTGTACCGCTATACCTACCTACCTACCATCTCTCCGATCTCAAATCTTTTGTAAATGAAAATAAAAGAAATTCCCACAAAAAATTTTTTGTTGGGGAATGTCGACTTTAAAAATGATTGAGAGGAGAAAAGTTGGAAAATCTAAAAAACGACTCAAAATAATGCAACACATCCTAATTTATTAAGTACCTATTTACAGCTGGAGAGGCTGATGACGTTATAAGTTTGGACTTCAAAATTTTAGGGGCATTATCAGTGGTTACAAATTAGAGGAAGGTGAGGTAAGTTGAGACATGGGGCAGCTTGTCACACGCTTATTTCTCAAAAACTATGAACTGTAGGTGACAACACTGTATCACATTTTTACCTCCTTAGTATACCGACCCTGAATCAGTATTAAAAGGTTTGTTCTGTCATTTTGTTTCTGTGCTGTGACATTTATATGATAAAAATAGAAAATTTTCACGTTGTTTTTCGGCGTATTTTTTTATATAGTAAAAGTAATTTTGATTCGATTTCCAAGTAAGTTGTATTTTCTCGTATTAGTACCATGACTATTTATAATGAACCAACAATCATTTTTTTACAACAGATTTGTGTACCATTTTTTTCACGTTTTTCATTTTGGGGTATGTTGAGACAAATTTCACTGATAAGAGTAACAAAATTATAATTTGATCATTTTTGTTAAGAAATTGGATTCCAATTGTGATGGGTATGATCTTATATGATGATAGTAGTCCAAAATAATACTCAGTGCAAATTTTTTTATCGCTGCTTGATATACAACTTTGTAATGCTGGTCTGAAAACGTCTCAATGTGCCCCACTCAAATAATTCCACCACAATAATTTAAAAATAAAGATGTTTGGTAAATATGATTGTAAATTTTTAAAATACAGATTTTAGTTCATTCAGTATGATAATTTCTTCTATTTTTGTTTTTATCACATTTATTTTAATTGTCTTAAAGTGCCCCAATTTTTTTTTATATCGTGACAAGCTGCCCCATCAAATTTTCAATGGGGCAGCTTGTCTCAAAATTTTCAAATTAGAATTACTCTGTTGGTATGATTCTTGGAAAAATATTTCATAGGTCTTTTGAAAGCTTACCCATGTACTAATTGTCTCATAGTTTAACTCGATAGGTGTAACAGGGAAACTGCTATGGGCTTTCAAAAAAAACCGTCTCAACTTGCCCCATCTTCCCCTACTTTGATAGATAGGTACACATAGGTGGTAAGTCTATTACATTTTATTATCTTTCATTTTTGGAGCTTTAATGGCTATAAAATGCGTAATTTTTAACCAACAGTTACGAATTTTGGTATAAACGTTGAATATATTATATTTTAACATTTTGCAAAATTTGGTTTCAATCGGCCAAATGGTTCATCCTTAGAAGTGATTTGAAAAAATCTCAAACTATTTCTGAGAAGAGAATATAAATTCCAGATGAACCAAGGAAACTGGTTGAAAGCAGGATTGCTGTTATTTTATTTGTAAGGTAATCATTTAAAACCTCCGTATATATAATACATAACTTCATAAAAAAATTGATAATGAATTTCCTTGACTCTTCATGAATTGTCAATGGTTTGCTTCCACAAATTATTTTTATAAAGAAATGTTTCATTTATTAACTTGCACAATTCAGAATCACGACATTCGCCAAATACTGCTGTTTTGCAACAAGTCACAAAAGCAGTTAATTTTTTTTTCAATTTAAAGAATAATTTTAAAGGAGATCTTCTTTAAAAAATAAGCTGTGTATTATTTTAAATCAAAAATCATAATTCAAAACTGTCAAAAAAATAAAATAATGAAATTTTATAGGCCTATACCACACACTAGCAAACATTACTCATCCTTCAGACAGAATTAAAGCCTGATTAACACTTGACAAGTTTTTCAGCTAATAGCCAGTTACTTGGGGCAGTATTCCATTAACCGTTGGAATCACTATCCCATTTTAGTCATATAAAGTTAATTTTAACTTGGTGAATAGTCTTATAAGAATAACATTATGATCCCTTTTGGCAAACTAGCAAGTTTAAATTGATTTTAAATGGTTGAAACGGCTTAATGAATTCAACTGTCAATAGAATAGTACCCAAGTAGCTAGCTAGTATCATAAAAATTATCCATATGTGAATCAGGCTTAAACCATATAATCACTATTGAATTGAAAAATAAAGAACCATAAGTAAATTTTAAAACTCTTCATTTATTGTTTTATTCCTATCGGAATTTGAGACTATTCCATTTCCAACTTTGAGATTCAGAACAACAACTTAACTTTTAAAGAAAACTTTAAAATTTTTTGAGTTTTTACTTCTCAAAAATCACATACAACCGTAGAGGAGAACTAACAACTAACTCTCAAATAGAACAAGTCTAGAGTTAAAATTTTTGGTGAAAACTATCTGACTTAATTAAAGCTCTCAGTTGTTCAAGTTTTTCCTTCTCAGAATTGATACTGAACTAAAACCATTAATTAGAACTGAGAATTAACTTTTGTCAGAATCACTCCCAAACAGAAACTCATAGAATTCACTAATTTTTGAGGAAGATTTTTACCCAAAAGAACTTAAGACATGCAAAACAACAAGCTACATTGTTAAACTATGTTGTAACAGGTTTTTTCTCAGTTGAATTGCACAGCGACTCAGCCAAGTATCAATAAAACATATTTTGACAATTCATACTTCCAACTAAAGAATAAATAAATAAAGAATAATTCATGTCAATATATCTTCACACCCTTTATAATCATCCACCTCGTATAAAATAAACAGTAGTACACTCACATTCTCTATTGTAATTTGTGGTATATATTTCATTACCTTATTTCATCACTCTAACAACCCTACACATTGATCAATGCACCCTAATTGCAGTGGTCAGATCAAAGTCATGTATTGCATCAACCACACTTATCCGTATCTGTATAAAACAATACATCTCTACTAAACAATGCTTACATCTTGATTCCTGGAAGGAACTATTTGCATTGCATTAGCCTTGCATCAGCACATCACCTCACCCTCACATGATTCACTCGACTAATTCCACAGAGATTTAGTGATGCCTAATTTGAAGGCAAATCACTTCTAAAGTAATCATTAAAAGGTTAACATCTATTGTAACCAAGCTATGTTAAGGGGCTCAATAGTTGGAGTCCGCAATGTGTACCAGTGTTATAATTTTATAATTATTGATTTGAAGTCATATGTAAGTCCAGTAATTTGGTTAAGTCTTTTTTGCAGAAATATTGTCGACTAAATTGCCGTCAAAATTCATTAGGTTGAGACATCCGAAAACTCACATTCTTATCACGTTACCATACCTTTTACTAGTCTCAAACATAATATAGGTACCTTATAAATATTACTGAATCGGTTCACGAGTATTAAGCTTATTCGTTTACTTGTAATACTTCCAAAAACACACTCAATCAACAACGTTTAATCAACAACACCCATTCTTTATAAGGTAGGGATACTTCATTCAAAGATTTCAATTATATTCATAATGGTGATGTGTAGGTTCTAACATGTGAATTGTGAACCAACAATGTTCTCTATTTTTGTTTTTTAGACTGTTCTTGGTTCCATTTTTACTATAAACAGTCAGTGTTGTTTTTAACATGGATTTTCCATTTCCCTAATGTTAAAGTATTCATGGTTTATACAGTCATTTAGCTTCCCAGTTTGGGAACCTAGTTTAACATCACACAATCAAACTTACTTACACCAATAGTAGAAATCCTTTCTTCCTGTTCTGTGATTCGTAGACTAGATTTTGTCTTAAAGATTCTTTGATAGTTGAGATTGTTGGTTCACATTCATCATTCACATGGAATAATTTAATGAAGAAGATAATGTATTAAATAATTTGACTAGCACGACTCAATCTCTTCCAAATTAGTCAAGTGTAAGTTACTATTATATATCTTTAACTTTGTGATAATGTGTCTTTCTATCCACCTTACCCTCTTCAACTACAACATTAGTCTGTTTCATTGAGGCTTCAAGGCCAGTTCTGGTAGATTAGTAATATATACCATTTCTACTGGCCTGTTTCTCTCTCAACTCACTAGTCTCTAGCCTATGATCTTTTCAAAATATTTTGTCCCAATCACTCGTGGCATTGGTTTTCATTTTCAGACACCACAAGGTAAATAATTAATAATAATTATCGTATGTTTTCAGTGAATTGTGTTTTCATTATTTTCATGTTTCAATATTTGTTTTACTACTTATTAATAATGGTGGTGTAAATCTCAATGTTCAAATGATCATCTTCAACCTCAGAACCAGGGCCATACCTAGCTTTTTTTGCTGCCCTGTGCGAACAAACTTTTTGATTCCCTCCCATTATCTCTTCAAGAATTTCTCAAAAGCAAATGCCGCATCGCGTGTACTGATTATGTTCAAAATTTAAATATATGTTCTAAGTGAAAAAAAAACACGTATTTTTTTGCCAGTTAAATCAGAATGATATTCTTTGTTGATTTTTTTTGTTTTTTTTTGTTTTTTTTGTTTTCTTTTTGTTTTTGTTTTTTTTTGTTAGTATGGCGCCCTTGCACTCTGCTGCCCTGTGTGAATGCACAGATCGCATGTACCTAATTACGGCCCTGCTCAGAACAATCACCAACTTCACATGACTGATGAGTTAACAAAAAATAGCGACTTTTTTATATCTTTATATATATACACACAAGTCCTGGATTTTTGCTGGCATCCCTATGTAGGTAACACTGTAAACTATATTGTTTTGGCAGAAAGCAATGAACATTTTTTTTCCATCTCTGTATGTGGTTGCGTGAATAGTGGCGCATGCGCATCTGAATACAAGGAAATAATTGACAAGATAATATCAGGAAATAATTTTTGTGAAATAAGTAACAACTTGTACGTATTTTATAGTGATATAACAACGGGCTTATATGTCTGTTTGTTTGTGCATCTGTGTACTCATGTCCAAACTGAACGCTATCTCTCGAGATATAGACATACTTACTAATTTTTCATTATAATCCATTAAAGTTTAGGGGTAATGGAATGAGTATTACTCTTGGGCCATGAGCCAAATGTAAACAAAGGGGCAGGAACCTGTTAGAGAGAAAGAAATGGAGAGCTATCAAAATAGGAGTATTGCCTCTCTTTCACTTATTTTCGATAATGTAATTATATGTAAAAACAGTGAGTGAAACATTTTCTTTTAAAAGACGTGATCGTATTTTTATTACACCCAGCGACAAGCACCTAAGAACAGTCTTAACTCCTAGCCCTAAGCTTAAATTAATTTGATTGTTTTTGAAAACAATCAGGAAGGCATACGAGACTTCCGCCACTTTTATCCACGAGTGTGAACTTATGTGAGCGAGATGGCAAATCACAAATTATATTAGGGATAGGCTGCTCCGGAGCTGTCTGGTTTAAAGAACCACGTTTTTTAAAAGAGCTCGTTCTCGAAACTGCTCCAGTATGATAAAGTCTGTCCCTGCTCCCTTTTTCTCCGATGCTCCAAAGATCGAAACAAATTTTTTTCAATTTTTTCTAACACTGGTTTTGTTGGTACTTGGTTAACTTGGTACTGGTAGTTGGTATATTCGGTACAAAAATCAAAATTGATAATATATGTTAATAAAACTTCAAGTTCAGTTGATTCCTTTCCAGATTTGTGGATAAGTAAGAAGTATAAGTTTTTCTTTTCTATTCACAATTTGTATTAATTGATCAAGTGAAAAGATAAAAGTACCTATAAAAAAACTGATAAAAGAAATAAAAGTATAAAACAAAACATGAAACAGCGCTCATAATAAAGGTAAATAAAGGTATAGAGTAAATTTATCCAACATGGTTTCATTCATTCTTGGTTCAATGGTTTTCATTTTAAATATGATGGAAGCAGTTTCGGAGCGGGAAGCAGATTGAAAAACCAGGAACAGAGAAACCAGGTTCCGCAAGTGAAAAATTTTTCACATCGCAGAATTATATTTTTCAACAAGTTTCTGAACTGTAGCTGGTCAAACTATACCCTAAATAATTTGGCTGAACTGTATTGATTGAAAAATGTCTGGAGCAAAACTTGGAAGTTACAAATACCTCGTTAAGGCTAAATCTTGAAAAAATTGACTTCTGTTGAGTTGATCTCAATCTTCAGTTAAATGGATCTTATTTTCTCTTTCTAAATTCTTTTAACAACCATAGTTCCAGGTGTACCCCAATATTCTGTCTCATGAACTAGAAAGTTATTCAATGGTAGGCAATGGTGGTTGGATGGCATTTAGGTTTTTTCTATGCTAATCTTTTATTGGTTAGAATTAATAAAAGCAGTGTTCGATATAGGAAAGAAGATCCATCTGAGACTATGTATGTTTCTGGACAAATTCTTTCAGAAGTTTCTTCTCTCTTCAAACTTACAGTTTTAGTTTTGTGTCAATTGCGTGAAATACAAAACTCAAAAAACTGATGTCTCAAATAGACGGGCTCTTATCTATAAAACATATATTTTTATCAAAATCTATCCACCGAGGTAGGAAATTCAACACTTTTTAGAGAAAAAAGTTTTTTTCAAGTTTTACTCAGGAAAATTAAGCAGGTTCGTCAGAAGACTAGTGTTGTACTTCTCCGAATTGGACAACCTATTGGTAAAAAGTGGTAAATGAGCCGCATTCTTTTTCTTTACCATATTGAAAGAGGCGTGTAGTTGGCTTTTATAACAAAATTAGCTTCCCCGATGTCATCGGCTTCGCTTGATGGATGCGTTTGTTACTAACCTAAGATCGCCGAATGTTCAAACATTCATCTTTGCCGTACCTCCGAGTTGGATAAAAACCTGTTTTTGGGACAACACAAATAATTCTTCAAAATTTCAAAGTAATCGGTGAAGAATTTTCGGAGATCTTAGGTTAGTAACAAACGAATATTTACATTTTTTTTTACATATTTTTTATAAAATAATATAAAATATTATATGTATATAATGTATAATAGATAATATAGAGAAAAAGAAAAAGATAGAGATTAAAAATTTACTCTTTTTGTTAAATTTGCACATTGACTATTTTTTTAATTTTAGCGATTTTTTTGTCCAATTTTTAGGAAAGCCGTAGCGAAAAGAAAAAAGACGTTCCTGGACATCAGGCAACTTTGGTAAGTCAACCATCATTATCGATATTCCGATAGCCAAATTCATACGCCCACTTTCCAAATTTTGTCTCCCAAAAAGCACGTAAAACAAAGTTCGCAAATCAGTCGCGGAATGCGAATTTCCTTTACACACACAAGCACTCACACACTCACACGTGCGCGCACACCCATTGGTATGATCAAAAGGAAAAAAATAAGCTTCGTCTGGTGCTCTAGTGTCAATGGACAAGTTCGTACATAAAAAGAAAAAAAAAGAAAGGAAAAAAAACAAAAAATAAAAATACGGTTTTTCAGAACAGCTGATGAAATAAAAATGTGAGAGAGGAAGACGATGAAAAAAAAAGAGCAAAAAAGAAAGGAAAAAAAAGAAAAATGCCGCTGGTGAATGAAAACAGTGAAATGAGAGGGAAAAACTTCAGAGACAAAACAAGGCGAAAAAAAAAAACTGAACGCGACTAATCAAGTAGTAGAGAGGTACCTCTAAATTATAAGTAGTGGCTAACGCGGTAACGATACGCACATGAATACCAATATACACACACATACACACAACACGCGAACGTGGACAAGAATACAAGATGCACACTCGCGAGATTACACAATTACATACACATATACACACACACACACAGGTGAAACTAGCACACCCGTAGATCGTAAGCACAGCGCGCGCAAATATACTCTCACCTACCAGCACACATACACACCCCTGAAAACGAATACACAAACGCACGCACACGTGCACACACAGACAAAATAAAAAAGTTTCGCGCGACGTTGCCACGTTGCTTTCATTAACGATTTTCGACGAGGGGAACGGGGCCTACGGGTTAGTGTGGTGCGTTGCGTTTATATAAATGCACGCCGCCGAAAAATTTCGAGCTCGTCCTAGTGGAAATTAGCGTAAAGATTTTCGATCCGAATGTTGCCCGCGCTCCTTCTACATTTTAAATGAAAAAAAAAAATCATCTCCTCTTTCTCCACCATTGCTTATGTGCCTCTCTATTTATATTTCTGTATCGCCCTCTTTCTTCTGCGCTCTGCATACTTGATCCGCAAATATTCGACTACGTAGCTACGCATAGTAGTGGGCTACTGTAAATTAGATGAACAAAATTTGCGAGGACGTATATCGAGTGGTGGCGGTTGCAACGACAAGCCATAAATTGTGAATATTACATACGTCAAGTTTTAGTCAGAAAGCGCACTACACGTTATACGTTTTAATGTTATACTCGATCCGGTTGATTGAATTAGTACACTAGGTTTGGATAAAAAATAAATACTATAATTTTCCTGAATTCTTACAGTGACAAGAAAACATCGAAACATGTATTAATAAATATCGCGAAATAATTTCAAATAACAATGATTGTCAAAAAATTGATTACAGGGAAGAAATTTTGTGGCATTGCTCAATGAAGGCCGCGAAACACGGAAATTCAGTTCCTTGAAACTGCTGAAAAAAATTCTCGAACCAACCAAATTATGGCTTCCCCCCCCCCAAATAACACAATCAATAATTGTGTAAGGCATTCATCGAACGTGAGAGAAAGAATATGATAATTTACCACGGTTCGATGGAAATTTTCAGTCTGTTAATACTGGAAGATACTGTTGTGGGACAGCTCAATGGTTTATCGCCTTGGATAGAGTTCGATGAGATAGATCCGAGATTGATCTCAGCGAAGAGAATTTTTCCTCGATAAATTAAAAAGAAATTTAACTCAAAAGTAGAATTTTATTTATAAAAATAAAATTCACAGAAGACTTTAAATTATTCGAAAATAATAGCTTACTGGACTTTAAACTTAGTCTTTTAAAAATTAACTAAACTTCAATGTTATTTCAAATATTAAGATGAAGAAAATGTACAAATTAATTCTAAGTCCAGAGTTGTGGAACTTAGAGAAAAGAAAATGAGAGCCTTTATTAGAGAGATGTATCCAAAAGTGATTCTGGTGAAAAAATGAGTTTACCAGATCAGTTCCAATACAGGGGTTTGACCAGGCAAAGTGTGGTACCTTCCTACAGGGGAGTAAACAAGACTGTCAAACCATTAATTTAATGCAAGATTTTTCCTTGAATTTAATGTCAACTACACGCGTGAATATGGTGAATATTGAGTACTGTCTGGTGTCTAGATCTCCAGTGTCTCCAGTGGTATTTTTACTGAGTATTTTATGTCTTGGCATTACAAATAATCTCGAGAAGAGTATTCGATATTCAGGCCTATCAATTTAGTATATATGTCTTTGTATTATATAAACTCAATCAATTCTCAGGAACCAAACCTAGGATTGAGCTGAAATTTTTATGAATCATTTTAATTCGTATGATGAAAAAAAGGTGCGACCACTTCTAGGTTCAATTGTGGCCATAGTAGAAATAATGTTATATTTTCAAGTTTATTTACAATTTTTATGTTTCACTGTAGGTTTAGTGGCGTAATTAAAATTAGTTTGGTTGAGCCACTGGGTAGTCATGAAAGTTTTTTATTGGCATTGAAAATGTTTCTCCAGTCAGGTTGTGAAAAAGTGTCCACCACCAAATTTTTACCAATGTTTTATGCGTGAATTGTATGAGAAAGGGTCGATAAGGATTGCAAAAAAAAGTAAAAGGAGAAATGATAATGAAAAATAAAGTGGAGGTAACATTGTTTCGTTGTTTACAGAGCAAATACGAAAATTAATGAAAATGAACAACTCTTGAGTTTTTTGTAATTTTTATTCATTTTTAATGTCCTCCTCTTGTTATTACAAAGTGTGAAACCTGTGAATGTTTTTTTTTTTTTTTTTTTTTTTGGAGGGGGACAGTATAGCGTGATGCTGGCAATTCATCATCTAATTTATAGTTTAAATTTTTCTTGCCAATTTTCATGAGACACAAAATTTTTGGTTGGGCCACGGCCTTTAAAGGCCCCTTATAACAACGTCACCATATAACTTATATACTTATTATTTTAATTACGTGTCTGTATACTGATGTGAATTTTTTTGCCTGTTCCATCATAGTCTTTAGTCTTCACTTGTTCCAGCAATAATTGATGCAGCAGCACGTAGCAGATTGTTTTTCGAATTTCTGAAAGTATGCAACTCCTTTTCTTAGCACACCTATCAACACCATCCACGTTATGTTATTAAAAGGAGATAAATAATTAAACGTCTTTTTCTCTCGATCAGAATCAGTTAAAACCAGACGAAGAATTAAATTACACCCGCAGTGTGCACATCTGAGCACGTACGAGCATAAGGCAAGCCTTAAGGCAGAGCGAGCACACAGATGTGTTCGTCCGCATGAATGCCTCGGACAAACGTTATCCGAAAGAAGAAGATACATCAGGGAAATATCGTTTCGATGTGGACGGGGTTTTACGAAAGTGAGCATTATGCTTCTTATATAGGCCTACTGTTTTATAGCCAAACTTTTGGGAACATTCGTTTTACGAGATAGAGTAAAAAAAATTGAGGAACAGAATTTCTCGCGTATATAAATAATACATATAAACAAGCCTGATAAAAAGGATGAGTACTTATGTATTGTATATTGCATATTTATTTTCCTGAAAATTGCAGAAAACAGTTCTGTATTATGTACCCACTTGTTACTTATCTTAACAGTGTCAACAGTGAAATTAGTTTTTAACGCCAAGTGTTTGGAAATTTTTAACTTAATGGTTAATTTATTTGTGTCTCTTATAATTTCAACAAAATTGAAAATTTTATAAAATTTATAGAAAACTGATGTCATATTTTTCAAATAAAAATTGTCTGACAGTCCAAGCACCGAGGTGAGTTTCAGAAGAATCTTAATGTGGTGACAAAAAAATTCTTATAACTAGTTGTCAAAAGTTTCTAAAACTATTGAGTTTTAGTGTTGATCAAAGTGGAACAGTGGAAAATGGGGTCTGCTACAGATACTTGGTCAGTTTGACAGTATTGGTGGGAGACAGGTGATTCCTGGTTGTACTCAAATTTGCCTCATTCGCAGCTTAATGCAGTTCCTGGTTTACAATTTTGTCCACCTTTAGGTACTTCAAACTGCAGGTAATGAAACAGAACAAAATAACAATCTTCTGCCATCCATTTTTTCTCAGGACTCAGGGTTATTGATTTAATTTTTGATGTCAATAGTTCAATTTTCCAGCAATTTATTTATTTATTTTTGGGTTAGTTTTAAAATTTGGTGCCTTATAGTGTTTGCCGTCTGAAGCTCGAGCCTCTAGTGCCTAAGGGGAAATATAGTGCTGGCCTAGCTTAGTGATGACAAACCAGTTGTTTCAACAGATGTATTTTTAATGAGCCAACAGTTTGTTTTGTGTTTGTTTAGGTCAATTGACAGTTGCTCTGCCATTCCAAAGTTTCCAACAAGTTTTTTATTTGGGATGAATTTTAGTCTTAGAGAACTCTGACAAAAATAGGAATTTGTAGTAGCAGTCTTAGTTAATTTTTAAAATTTGTCAGCTTTTCTGATGCTGATATAACTCAGAATAAGAATATGAATTTCAAATTTCAGGTGGTTAGGATTTTTTGGATCGATTAGTTGTTGAAGAATTTATTCTGCATTAGTTGTAAGGACTTTGAGTCACTAAGGATGGCATACAAATTTTGACTAGAAGGTGTGAGGGTAAAAGTAGGTATTGGTAATCAAGGATTTGTTTTTGACCCTGTAACTGAAGCTTAAAAAAAGTTCGCAGATGGAAAAAAAAGAGAATGTATATTGAAATTAAGAAATGTATTTTTTGAGCCACAGAAAGACATTGTGTAGAGAGAGAGGATAGTAATATGTTTTTTGGTGAATGCATGGCTGATAAGGTATTTCCTTCAATATGATTGAAGCCCTTGCTAATTTTGTCATAAATCTATTTTATAACCATAAGTAAACTCAGATGATTGCCAGAAAATGTGAAAATTAAGACTTACCTGCATTGGATCTTGTTTTTATTTGGTTCACCTTTAATCTACTCCCAAACTCCATATCCCATCCTACACAACTAAATTCATCATCTTATTTAACAAGGCATAATGAAAAGAAGGAAGAGAAAATATTGTGGTCATGACTGCTACGCGTCACAAGTACCTATTAGTTTATTCCCCAATCAACCGATACCTTCACTGGTAACCTTGACATGTAGCAAGAGATTTGGCTTTAGCGCCATTTCTCAATACACATTGTACTCTTTCCTGGGTGTACACCACCCATTAACTTGCCTTTACTGATATTCATTGAGCTGACGCTCCTGAAACAGCAGTGGTTTGCAGTGGCTACAAACAAGGTTAGATTTCCCTTCTTCACCTCATATCACACCCTTTTACCTGTGCCTTCAGCACTGGGAGGAAGTAAATGTGATGACTGCCACACCCCATGAGTACCTATTAATTTATCCATCTATACAGTCAACCCTGTAGCCTAAGTGGTATGGGGCAGGGGTTGGGAATGAAACAAAAACTCCCATTCAATCCCATTCACTCGCCAAAATATTTTTTCAACTCATATATAAAACTTTTTATTTATTCTCTAATTTAATAATTTAAAATTAATCCGATTGAATCAATTTTAGCTCAGTTAAGAAATTATTCACTTCAATTAAATCTGATTCAATCTATTTTTCTTTCTTAAAATTTTGTGATTATTGGTCTATGAAAGAAAGACATGCAATAAGGGGACAGAAAAAAAGAAAAATACACTAATAAGAATCAAAATATGGGCAGGGCAGAAAGAAAAACTGCAATCAGGCAGAAAAAAAATAGATAAATATGTGCTGTTAATAATCCAATTTGCTTTTTCCTTAAAGGAGTGAATGATTCCAAATTTTATAGAATCTCTGATTCTCTCTCTTGCTTTTTTAGTAATTCACTTCCAATCAATCCTGATTCAATTGTAAAAGAGTTGATTGAATCCCACTCACTCACTTGCTCTTTGATAAAAAAAATGAAAAAATCTCGGGATTCAATCGTCCACATCAAATTGATCCCAACCTTTGACTTTTATGTATGATTAAATAGTAGGTATTGGAGGTTTGAATCCTTGATCCACCAATAACTACAAATATACTCATGTTTTCCAATACAAAATCATTGAACCTATATTTATAAACAATTTTACTTTATTTTCTATGGTTTTTCAGTCTTCATTTTAATTAAATTAATATCTTCAAAACCTAAAGAAAACAATTTGTGCACTCTAGGTGTGAATGGGGGCCCCCTGGGTAAATATTTTGTCTTATATGTATGACCCAGACCCCATCTGGTAATCTGTGTACTATAAGACAGGGGTCAACCATGAACCTACCTGGTAATTTGTGTTCTATCAATCCTTGGGGTCATAATGAACCCACCTTGTAACTCGAAGATCAATTTAGGTATAATATGTAGTGAGCTAAAATAAATAATTTTTTTCATCATGAACTATTTTCAATTCCAAAAATATTTGTAAACAGATCTTCATAAATTATGGTTTCAGCATACTAAATATAGTAAATATGCAAAGTATAAATCCCGTATGGTAATGGTAATGTATGGCTTCAGTAGCATAATTATTATGCAATAACCTTTAAGAGAGTAAAGTGAGCGATTACTAACTATTTGCAAATTATAGCATAAGCTGCAGTTGAGGGCTGCAATCACTTAGGTGGTTATCACGCTCTTTTTGATTGCCTTACATGTACTATTTTTTACACCACATAATATGAAAATGGAATCTTCCAAAAAAACCGAGCATTTAAAAACTTTTGTTTATATTTTAGTTGATTTTAGAATTCCTTACGACTTTATGAAAAGTTACCATCAACTCATTAAGCCCATATGCAATAACAATACTTATGTATCAACAGTAACTTAAGAATTACTCATCTTAACAAAGTTATATCTATAGATAAACATATACAGATACAACTTCATTGAGATAAGTCACTGTTGATACTTAAGTATTGTTCTGGTATGGATTATGAGCGGAATTAATATGAACTGATAATTGATGAGAGTTGATAGCATGTGTGTTTTAAATGGCGTATCAACCACTATCAACTACAAATTCATATCAGTTCATTTCATGATCAATACCCATAATATGAATATTAACTATCTTTTATTTTCTAAAAATAATGACACTGTAGGGGCATAGTGACACCAAGAGAAACTAGTCTGCTACTTTTGAGTCAATTCCACTCTTCAATTGGTGCGATTATCTTGCAAGGGTGGAATAGCATTTTATGGTGTCAACTGATGGTAAATAAATAGAGATGCCACATTTTTTTCTGGTTATAAGATACAAATTATCAAAATAGTCCTTAAATACGGGATTTCAGTTATTTACACTGGAAAAACTGAAAATCCGAGGCTGTGAGGCTGATGTTTCAAAAAAAAAATTGAAAATTTTAATTTTACCATAACCCCTTTGATGGCTGAGCATAAAATTGAGAAAAATTTTCAGTTTTTAAGTTTTTAATGTAGGGTAGATGCCTATTTGGAAAAAAGGAAGATTACAATTTACAAATAATTATAATATTACTTACTAGTGGTCACACATTCACCAGGCCAGGCAAAACAGTAAAGAGAGCATGCTTGTCAAAAAATATGAGACATTAAGTGTCCTACCAGGAAAATTTTATTAGACCCCAAAATATGGGATATCCTAAGAAAATAGGACATCTGGCAACTTTACTGATAGAACAAACCAATTATCAAGCATAATAAACCCATAACTCCTTAGTGCATTAATCCATGGGAGGTAACTTATTTCAACTTTTTTGAAACGGGTTGAAAATGTTATACTTTGAACCAGGAAAGTTATATGGAAATGATTTACCTTCCAAGTACCAATGTGATGCAAATATACTTGTTGTCTTGTTACCATTTTTTCACAGGAAAGTGCTAGTTCCTTCTTTTCATTTAGCGTGGATAATGCTTAAAGAGCATAGTGCTCTAACAAATATCCATTGATCCATTACTGATTGGAAATATCAATTTTTTTAGTTTTCATTCAGGGTTGCCAACTTTGGATGATGAAAATACATAAATAAACTTTTTTTTTTTTCATTTTTCCCAGTCCATTTGCCAAAATTTGCCAATTCTAAATTTTTGCTCTCTCCACTCGTATACACAAAGTTTCCCAGAAGTGCAACGTTGATAAAATACCGGCACTGGTACTTTCTTTTTTTTATACCAGCAGCAGTGTCTAAATACCAGCTAGTTGGCAACCTTGTTTTCATTATTCCATACAACTCTCACCAAACCCAAACCTAGGGGTTAAACTAAGAAATTATTTCAAACAGAACTTATCCACACCTTAGAACTTGAGTGCAGCACTTCTTGGAGAAAAACAAAGGTGTAAATGCTAAAAAATAGATAGGTTCAGTAAAGTTCTGATTCTCCATCACAAGGTGGTTGCGTGGCTAGCGATGTTAAATATCGATAAAAAATAGTATCGACAAGTATCGGTAATTTGATGTCAAGTATCAAAATTCGATACTTTCAATAAATAAAGTTTTATTAACTTTGATTTGAAGTTTGAGTGTTGTTATCAGTGTTTCGATTTAATTTTCAACAAAGTAATTCATTGTTGTCAATCTTGTCGTGATGGAAGACAATAAGTAGCAAAAGCAGAGCATGGGTTCCTCACCAAGCTCTCCATCATCGACTCCGCCTTCCAAATTTGAGTCATAGTTGCATCAGAATATTTGGTATTCGATATCTTATCGATAATAGAATCAGGTATAGGTACATCAATACTTTTTGATACTCGGAGTTATCGATAGTATCAATACTTACCGATTAATCGGCCATCACGACACGTGACTATTTAACTCTTCCATAAAATTATCTTAAAGAGGCTGATGAACTTTGGTGGAATACCTTACCCAGTCCAGGCAGTCCCTGATCAACTAAGCGGACAAAAGTAAAACTTGAATACAAGTAGCCTTTTTTTGTTGCATTGAACCACCGGGGAAATGAAGGGTAGATATCGATGGATATTCAAACCCCTTCCAGACCAAAAAATGACTTGTAACTCATTCCTTCAGTAATTGCTGACGGAACGAGTATTAGCAAATTTAATGACTTAATTCCGCCAGGATTTTGATTTCGCAACGCCACTGTATTGAACATAAGTTACACCGCTATGCATAACTAGTGGTAGTCGTAGTCGGTGGAAATATTGTAAGAGTACGCTCTCAGAATATTTCCGGTAGGTTTTAGGTTTAAATGGCGCAACATATTTTGTGATAATACTCAGCAACTGCGAGTACAAAAAGTATGCTTTCAGTCTATCCCTGTGCGTATTAATCATTATTGCATAGATAACAGTGCTCCGTGGTGCTGACCTCTTTGAAAAGACGAGTAATTTATGACCCAACCACATTACTTTAGGAACCACTTCTATCGAGAACGGTTACTTGGAATGATTTGACATGTTTACTATACGTACCTATACATAAAAAAAAAAAAAAGAGGAACAGCAGCAACGACGAAACATTTGAATACCTACGTACGTGGGTTCAGTATTTTTCTTCTTCTTCTTCTTCGTCTTTTCTAGTTTTCTTGAAGATACCGACAAGCCAAGTGAAAAGAAAAATGAAGATAAAAAAAAAACAGACTTTGGCGTAGAGGAGATACTAAGTACGAGTTTTATGTACGGGTGTAGTGAGTGGTACGGTATTCGACGCGTATACGTACTCTCATACCAGTAAAACGGGTGTACAACCGAAAAAAAAAAAAAAAAAAAACCACAAAAAAACACCTCAACCTAAACCTTACCACATTCGAACGACGGACGAAAGAAAGGAAAGGATAGAAAAGAATCTTTGGATGATAGCGTGGAAAGAGTTGGTGGAGTGGACGTTCGTGGGTATCGTGTATTTTCTTCTGCTGGTTGCTGTTGCTGCTGCTGCTGTTGCCCTGGTACTGGTTTTCTTCATTATATTACGATGAAAAAAAAATAAAAAAAGTATGACTGGAGTTTTTTCTTCCTCCAACTTTTTAAGATTTAAATCGCAACCGGCGGATCTGGGCGCATTGAAGGATACTCTAAATTGGAGACGCGAAGGAGGACTCGTTTTGACCTTGATAGCGGTCTAGTCGAGACGAGAAAAAATGTCTGTGAACACAAAGAAGAAAAAAAGTAAAGAAAAAAAAGAGAGGAGAGTGAAGAGCATACCATATAGCCTTGAGATACTACTACTACTGACTGGACCCTCGTTACGGGAACGGATTATTAGATATACTTTTTTTTTTTCGTTTCTTTTCTTTTTTCTTGCTTTCTTTTACTTCTTTAAAAAAAAATAAAAAAAAATAAAGGGTTCCTTTTTCTTTCTTTATCTTTCACTTTTTTCCGGGAGTTATAATGTAACGCTGCGCTGCTTCGATGTTACCGTAGCTACTGCCGCCGCTGCTGTTACTACTCAACTACTGCTCTGATGCAGGTTGCTGTTGTTATTGCTGCTGCTGCTGCTATTACCGCTGTGCCAGAGTCGCTAATCATTATCGTTTTTGACGTTAATTGGATTTGAATTAGAATTAGAAAGAGAAAGAATAGCGTGGTATTTTTGTTGCAAAATTTTTTTCATTTCCATCATTTTTAACTGACACACATCAGGTGCTGAAGTGAAGCTATGAGTTTAGGCGTCGTAATTTTGGAAATTATTTTGTCTTCGACCCGAGTTCAGTGTCTAGCATCAGAGTTCAGAGCCCAGTCAGATGTTAAAATTCCAGAACAGAGTCTAGTGAATTGGTCACTGGATCACTTACAGTGATTTGGATCAAACCTACAGATCACCTTTAATAAGAATTTAAATGTACCTACGTGAACCACGTCTCCTCAATTAAATCAGCTTATTATTTGATGAGATCCGTTGACTTGGCTATAAGTAACGTATCCCTTGAAAGCTTAATATTTCGCTTTAGATTTGATGTCCTGGAATTATAGGATGATGTAACTGGATACTGTACCGTTAGTAAGTCCGGATTTTTCGAGTATAAGGAATGCCTGAATGGCATACCAACATTTCAAAACATATGGTCCCCAGAACCCAAAATCACCCTCCCTCAAAAGTTTATATCTATAGATATGTATGTATGTATGTAGTTATATATGAGATATAACAAACTTTGTCAACAAACTGGAGAGCATATTTCTGTTCAGATCAAGCTGAAACTTGGCATGTGGACTTATACTTTGGATCCACACCTCAATGTAGTTTGAAGATGAGCAAACCCACCCGTTAGTTTCTAAATTATTACTTTTTGAAATTTACTTTGTAATAATGCCAGTTGGAAAGGTAGATTTCACCTAGAATAGACAGGTTTTCAAATCACATGTACTGCAGATTGCGTTCATTATAAATTTTAAAAATTTTGCATTACAAAGTGAGTCAAAGGGTGATTGAGATGAATGGATGTGCTTGCGCTCTTGTTGATCACCTAGTGGGCCAGTGGACATATAGTCCACGAACAACCTTTTTGTGTTCATGGCTTTACTTTTTTGATCAAAATTGGCCGGATGGTGTTTCCCATACATCTTTCTGCGTTGCATTTTTGGAGCTAAAGTGGTTCTAAAATGCGTAATTTTTAAGCAATAATCATGAAATTTGGTATAGATATTAAATATGTTATATTCTAACATTCTGAGAAATTTAGTTTCAATTGGCTAAACGGTTCATCCTGTAGAAATGATTTGAAAAAATCCCAAACTATTGTTAAGAAGAGAAGTAAAATTCTGGATGAACCAGAAAAGCTCGTCGGAAAACAGGTTTGCTGTTTTCATAAGTTGAGGTATCTGGGTAAAATACACTCCAGTTACCTGCAATTATCAACGTCGGTTGATTACTCGTAAGCAACCGGGTTTTTTCCCAAAATTGATAACCGCTCTCCTCCTTTAAATATGTACGCATATTTGAAAGTAGGAGAACGGTTATCCCGGCCCGGCCTTATCTACCACGATTACGGCTTGTCCGTTCTCGTGGTACATTCGACCGATCACTCTCGTTTTACTTATGTTTGACTACGGTACTGGCGTACTTTATTCTCACATATATTTTGCACCATGCTTTTTTCACCTCTGTAATATTTCATGCGCCACGTCTTCATTCATACCCGCCTATGAAGACGAATCTGTGTATTGCTGTTGGTAATTATGTTTCATACGTACAATTACAGGTATGTTACTAGTATTTCTGTCTTTATTATGATGTGGTAATTCTTTTACTTGTGGGTGAAATGGCGGGGCAAAGTCCTATTGTCAACACGTAACTTGTTCCTTCCTGGTGGCTTTCGGTTATTTTTATTTCTTCACTTATGTATTCCAAATTATCAACGTTCCTGGGGTTACTTAAACTATCACCCTGGATCACTTTCCAGGCGCACGAGGTCTCTTTTGGTATCCTCGTGTTGTACCCTTATCTGTGTCTTCGGGGACTTATGAAGTGGGCCATTGGAGATGTGTCAGGACATTGAATCGGTTCTCGCTGGGGGTGTAAACAAGATGTTGGCAGCTCAGCGGACGCAACCCTCTTGGGGTGTTGCTACCCCGGTTGGCATACCACAAAGTTTATAACCTTGCAAATTTCCTTGACACTTCATTGAACTTAATTTTTACCCAGTATTCTGTCAAATAATTTTGATACTTTCCTTCTTTTATTGTACCTAATTATTTATTCATTTATTTATTTATATTTTTCTGGTTAAGAAAATCTGCATTTTCCAGTGTTGCTTTTGCTGCCGTAGAGTTTTTCATTTGTTTTCATCGAAATATTCTCCCTGCAAATTCTATGTAAGAGAATCAGACGTCGAAGGTCGAGTGATGTTCAACCCTACCTTCCCTTAACCTTTTACTTTGAAAGCTCACTTTTCAATTTTTCTTGCAGCTTCCCACATTTCACCCCTCGTAAGGGTTGCCAACACTGAACCTTCAAAATGCTGTACTCTGTTCACGCTAGGATGCACCTGACGTCAAAAACCATATTCTTATTTATCCGAATGAAACACATGTTCGATTACCGTAGGAAATATCTTCAATTCATGCTTATTATCGAATAACAATGTGAATTTTCCTCTCCCCCAACCAACCGCATCTCCTATCTTTATTCTACGACATTATGTTCATTTTAGCGTGGACAGAATACAGTCTGATGAGAAAAAAAGAGTCCGTTTTAAAATATTTTTAATGTGATAACATTTTTATTTTCTATATGGGATCTGTTTTCGAATTCGATGTTTCTTTATTTTCCTATTTTTATAGAGGATGAGGACCGGAGATGAAACAAGAAAGGAAGATTTAAGTGAAGTTCCATCCAAGAAGCGAGTGTATTTCATAGAAGATACATAATTTAAGCAAAGTACATTTAAGAGAGATAAACGAATGTTAACGGAAATGAACGAATGAGTGGCGGAAGTGGTAGAACAGTGTAGCCGCAAATAGATATAAATAAATTATGTATTTGTGTGATCGTGTGTTCGCAGGAGTGAGAGGGGAGAAGGATTGGTGGTCTCAACACCCCCCTACAATCTTTTGAACCGATCACAACTGCGGATGTTATAAAAATGTTTTGTTTTTTTTAAATTTACGAGTTGTTACATTTAATTAAATTATTACATATAAAAAAAATTAACATGAATTGAAAAAAAATGTATAAAAATGGTGAAATTGTGTGTATATAAAAATAAAATAAAATGGTAACTAAATTGGACGAGTATGGTAAGTACATATTTTGAGTATTTAATATATATATATATATATAAGGTAGATTAAATATAGTAACATGCATTTTTTTTTTGTGTTTTCTAGGTATTAAGATTAATAGCATGCAGTAAACAATGTAAGTATAGGTAAGGTAGATTTATTTGAAATTGAAAATCTTTTAAATTTATTAATGTGAAATATTTTGTTTTGTGGTGTTACAGGTGTGGATCTGATATTGGATATGACATTTTATGGATCAAGATTTGGGGATTCCAGGATTTTATGGGTTAGAGAAATGTGCTGCTTACTGGGTAAGGCTTTTGTGAGTAAGTCAGCTAATTGGTCTTCGGTAGCTATTTGTTTGAATGTGAAGATTTTATCGTTATAGGCTTGGGCAAGTCCATAACATTTAATCATGAGAGCTCGAAGACGTTTTTGGCCTCCTCTGGAAATGACATGTATGACTGAAATGTTATCTTTATATACTGTTACAAGAGTGTCAATTGAGAAGAATTCACAGTTGAGGAGCCAAGCAAGTTCAATATCCTGAAAAGAATCGTGAAGAGCTATTAATTCAGCTGCTGTGGATGATGAAGCATGAATGTTTTGGCGATGAACGCCCCAATTTACAAGGTCACCATACATGGTAATTAAGTAACCAGTTATAGATTTTCCTTTTTCTAATTCTGTTAAATTTATAGGTTGATCGTCTATGTCGGGGGCATAGGATGCATCAACATAAGCAGATATGCCTTCAGAATTGGATCTATAGACGAGTGCAAGATCAATAGTGGATTTTAAGTACCGGATTATTCGACGTACATGATTCTTTTTGGTGTCATCAGAACAATTTTGTAATCTTGACAGGTAATTAACAGAAAATGATATATCTGGCCTTGTGCCTCTAGATACATATAATAGTGCGCCAATCATGGATCTATATTCTTTGTTATCGGTTCCGTCAGATTTGCTCAACTTTAAGCCTGTCTTCATAGGCGTTTTGGAAGGGTTGGAATCACATAATTTGAATTTTTAGAGAATCTTTTGGATTTGTTGTTTTTGTGTGAGCTTTATAATTTGTGATTCACGATTTCTTTCTATTTCAAAACCTACAAAGTGAGATGGGTTATTTATGACTTTCATTGTGAAACGTGTTTCAAAGTGGGTGGTTATTTCATTGATCCACTCGGGGCGGTTGGTTGCTAGTAGGATGTCGTCCATGTAAATTATCATAAAGGCAATGCCATCTGATTCATCTTTACGTATGTAGATACATCTGTCAATTTTGGATTTATTAAAATTGGATGTTGAAAGGTGAGTATCCAGTAACTCAATTCAATTTTTACTTGATGTTTTTAAGCCGTAGATGGATTTTTCAAGTTTTAACAATTTTGATTTATCGACATTACAACCTAGGGGAATATTTAGGAAGATGTCATTTTTGATTTTGGAGTTAAGATAGGCTGTTTTGACATCATATTGAACTAGTTGTAAGTTTAATAGATTGGTTACGGATAAGATCCACCTAATTAACCAAAGTTGCACAACAGGTGCATAGGTTTCTGTCATGGTGTATTCGGATCGATCCATAAAACCTTTAGCTACGAGTCTAGCTTTGGGGCACATTATTCCTCTTTCATTGGCTTTGGCTGTGAATATCCAGCGTGTATCTATAGGTTTAATGTTGGGTGGACAATCTACTATTTTCCACACATGAAGGTCTGACATTGATTGCAGCTCATCATTGATAGCCTTTAGCCACTCTTTCTTGAAAGGATTTTGATAAATATCACTAAAGCTTACAGGCATACAATCTTCTATAAATTGTGAGTCTTCTAGTGAGGCTTGTTTTAGTACATTGACCCTATAGATTGCCTCTATTTCCTCTTCTAAGGGTTTCACTTGTAATTCCTCTGGTCTACAGGTAAAATCGGCTAATTTTTTCGTCTCATCAAATTTAATATCGCAGGATTTGTAGGATTTCATTTTTACGGGGTCCAATACCTGATAACCTACATTCGAAAATCCGATTAGAATAGTTTTTATTGCTCGGGGTAGGAATTTTGGGTCGAGATGCTCCTCTTCATTTTTCTTGGCTTTGACTGCTGATTGCTGTCTCTGTTCAATTGGAATATGTTTGTAGGCAATAGCACCAAAGACTCGAAGATGGAATATGTTGGGTTTGGTCCCGTATAATTTTTCGTAGGGGGTAATGTTTCCTAAATTGACATGGGTTGGACTTCTATTGATGATATGGGCGGCAGCTAGTACTATTGTGGACCATAATTTAAAGTCAATTTTGGCGTCGTATAATATAGCTCTAACTCTTTCGAGTAGGGTTCTATTTTGCCTTTCGGCTATAGCATTTAGTTCAGGGGTATATGCCACACCATCATCTAAAGTGATTCCCTTTTTGGAGCAGAATTGTGTCATCTTTGAATCGGAGTATTCCTTTGCTTGATCTGTTCTTAATACAGAGATGGGATCATTTGGGATTTATTATTGAATGATAAATAATACTCTTTAAACTTATCAAAGGCCTGTGATTTTCTCAATATAGGGAAGGCAAGAGTATATTTTGAATAGTGATCAATGAATGTTATAATAAATTTTTCTCCGTTATAAGCTTCTTGAAAGGGTCCCATGATGTCTGATGAGATTACTTCCATTCTCCTAGTTGGTCGAGTTCTCACACCATGATGACCAAGTCGGGTAGATTTAGCTTTTATACATATTTCGCATTTGGCAAAGTCATCATCCTTAAAGACCAAATTTTGGGGCATGCCTACAACTACTTTAGATGGCTTTGAGGCTTTTGCCACTTAGATGACCTAATCTTCTATGCCAAAGCGTTTTAGTTTTACTAATATTTTTCTTGTGCTTTCTATTTATTCCGACACTCTCTCCATTTAATTTGTCCTCTGATTCGGAATAAATCTCCTGAGTGACTGCTTCCACTGCAGTATCTTGTAAATTTTGAGATTGGTCAATGCTTTCCTGCTCTCGTTGTGGATTACTAGTTTTGGCCTCAATTAGTTCCTCAAAATTTTGGTTTTGATCATCTATATGATCTTCCTGATCTAATGTCGTATTAGGCACAGGCATACACACAAGCTCTTGATAGACTTTTTGTTCTTCATCTTTTTCCACTATCTCATAATCTATATATTGGAGTGGTTATTGTGATTTCGCCTGTTTGTTTGTTTATGATGTCTGCATGATCAGTATCAGTTATGATTTTGAAGATTCCAGACTCCATGATTTTAGCACCTGACCAAATATCAAGGCTCAAATCAGGATCATAATATACTTCTTTTAAGTGAATGGTGGAAAATTCTGCTTCAGAATTGCAGACATTGACATACATAGATCCAATGTGAGTGGGGTTTACAAATACACCTTTTTTAGCACCAAGTGCTCTACAAGTATTGTTGACTTTGCGTATGTTTCTTAATTTTGAAAGATTGTTGACCATGTGGTCATCTGCTCCATTGTCTAATAACATTGTGTGCAGTTGGTTTTTTTTTTTTTTTTTTTTTTTTTTTGGGGGGGGGCAGATTTTGATACTGTTGGGGGCTTGGGCCATTGAAATTCATCTTCGATGTCATCAAAACTTAAATGGTTAAGATTTGAATGTAACATCATAGAATATTTAACAAGAAAATTGGATTTATCATTTGGTTTATTTTGGGAGTTCGTGTTTTTGGAATTTTGGGATTTCGAGCTACTGTTCTGATTAGGGGGTTGAGGAGTGTTACTAGTAGTTGATGTTTCATTAGGGCATGTCCTGGACATGTGTCCTTTTTTGTTACATCTAAAACATGTAACATCCATTTGGGAAATGTTATCTTTAGAAGGATAACTATTTGATTTGACTATTTTTGTGATCGTTAAGATAACTAGTTGTATTATAATTCGTGTTTGTGTTATTGGAGTTATTATTATTTCTGAAATTACGAAAACTTCTTTTATTATTCATCGATTGGTATGATGATTTGGGCTGATCAAACCCGGGAAACGTTTTATTAGAGTATTCAATACGATCACATTTTTCTAGTATCATTTTTGTAAGACTGACAGTAGTTCTTTTTTCTATTTCTAATTGACGAAATTCAGAGAAGACAGTATCAAATTTTTCAGGTAATGACATCATTAATTGATCAATTTCATCTGCTTCTGATAGGGGGTAATTAGCATCACGTAGTTCTTCCACAATAGTCGAAAAATATTCCAAGAATCTACGGATGGTACCTCTCCTTGGATCGAAGCGAAGTAACTGAAATTTTGATTTTAAAACCATGATGTTAATAGCTGTCTGGTTTCTATATCGAGCATCCAAAATTTTGAAAATTTGAGAAACAACATCGCAAGTTTTGACATGATGAAGAATTCTTTTGTCAAGTCTTTCAAAAATGTGGGCTTTTGCCTGTTCCTGAGTTTGAAAGAATTTAAGCCATTTAGACGTAAGGCGTTCTTCGGATGAGGTGTAGATATAACTAGTTTCACGAGCAGTAGGAAAAATTGTGGAGTGGCAGCCTTTACGAATTAGGGTGCTTATTACAGTTGCACGCCATCCCTCATAGCCATTTCTACAGAAGATGTTCGAAACTCGATCATTATTGTCAGTGTTCATAATTAATGAATTAACTGAACTTTGATTAATTAAAAAAAAAATAAAAAAAATATTACGGATATCAATCCCCAGCAAATGCAGCAAGAAAAGGATTGCTGTCTGTGTGTTAACCAATGTATTTTAATGACGATAGTATATTAGTTTGTCCTTGTGTGTTTCTCGAGTGTTTCCGCACTGGGCAAGAGACAACACACACTAAAGTTGAGATTGGACACTTCCCTTTAAAAAAAAATAAAAAAAATAAGACTTATACAACTCAAGATGATTCGTAATTGAAATCAATATTCGAAGAAATAATTAATGAAAAATGAGTTAAATGAAAGAGAAATGAGGGTGAAATGAAATTAGCTACTTTCAGAACAGGGAATTAGGAAAGAAAAATTAAAAAAAAAATTTTGGATAACAGGGGAAAATTTGATCTAATTCAGTATTCCAACAAAACAATTAGTTCGAAACGAAGTAAAAAAAAAATAAAAATAAATATGAAAATTATTGCAGGTGATTTGAAATAAGAAAGAGGTAAAATAATTCTTGAGGTAATGTGAGAGAAAAAAAATAATTCACAATACAGAAGAAAAAAAAATTTTGTAAATGGTAGGAAAAAGAATTCGAAATTAAAAAAAAATAATTTTCGTATATTCGTAATAAATTAAATGAAATTAGGAATTGTGTGATTGAAATTAATTAAAATATTTGAAGTAAAGAGAAAAAAAATATTAAGTATAAAATCGAAAAAAAATTGTTAGTGTTTTCGACACAATTGTGCAACACCAAAAATTTACAAGTTGCAACAAAATGGTGGTTTGAAATTGAAAACCACGCCAACGTATTTATTCAATGGACGTAGATAAGAGTTTGTAGATTCGTTGCACTTAACAAAGGTTAATGTACAAGTTTGAACGAAAGAACAAAATGAGCCGTGCTTACGTCACGAGTTGTACACTTCAAGACAAAAGTGGCTGCAAAATTTTGCAATGAAGTTGCCAAAATTTGTACTTAGATAAATTTTGAAAAGGTCAAAATTATTTGAAAATAACGGTATTTTCAAATATACAAGTTAAATTTTGATTCCGAAAGATTAAATAGTGCAAAAAATACAAAATAATACACGAAAATTACAAAAAAGTTGTGAGAGAGAAAAAAAAATTACGAAAAATATATTTTTTATTACCTGTTTTCAGCGGAAAATTTTCATTTAATACCTTTTTAACCGGTGATTTTTTGATTTTCAGGTTCGCTTCTTAGAATTTATGAAGACGATTGTAATGATATTTTTATACATATTATTTCAAATACTCTCGTACTTTATTAATTCGTATATTTTCCCACATTATTCTTCATATTTCCGTCTAATTACACTTCCTTTCATTCATGTCATATAAGACTAGTTCAAACTTGTCTTTCAAGTCTTGACTTGTATGATGACATCACCTCTTGTACACCATAAACTGTTTTCGTCTATATTCCACGATGTCATCTTTTCTACGAATATATTTCGATACCTTGCAATAATTCCAATTCTTATTAATTTCTTAAACACTCCTACTTTTGTCACCTCCTTTTAATTTCATTGGTTTTACCTAAAACACGTTTTCCTCAAACAACCAATCATATTCATATCTCCTACAATACCCAATTCAAATCACTCGAACTTCACCCTTATAAATAGTCTAATGTTCTGTATATTATCTATCTATTATTAATCAATTCATTATTACTCTTACGTTGTTCATACTTTGTAATAATCTGTTCACCTTTTATAATAATATACTCTTAAACTACTATTGTGTTTATTTGTAACAACTATACCGTTACAAGTAAAATTGGCGCCCGAAACCAGTGATTTTTAAGTATAAAAAATAGTAAAATTTAAAACGTGAAATAATTTTTTCAAAAAGTTTTATTCGGAAAATTTTTTCAACATCGTATTAACGTGCAGTTAGAGAATAAAATTCATGCGGAATAAAGTAAAAATTTTTTTCGTAAAAAATTGATCGCAAAAAACAATACGGTTCACTGAGAAGACTCCAACGCAGATCGTTCGACCGAATTTCACGTAGAAAACATCCAAATTCGCCAATCAAGGTACATTTTCGAGATTCAGCCCATGATGTTCGTCTTCCGAAATCAGCGTATGTCAAATTGCTGCAACAACAACAACAACATCAAAAACCTGTAAGTGTTTCAAATTCTACTATTTCCATGCAAGAAGAAGATTGGGATAATAAAACAACTCCAAACGCTCAATCCCTCAGACCAAACCATTGGATTACAGATCTTCCTAACAAAAGTTTAAAAATTTTATGGGAAACAATTAATTCTCATCCATTTCCTAAAAATAAAACTAGACCAGAATTTCAATTAGCTCTAAGTTTATATATAACCTCTCATAAAAATCCTTTAATTAACCAACTTTTAAATCAAGAAAAAGTGGACGATTTAATCATTCCTTCCAAAAATTTCTCTCGTGCTGCCAAAATTAAAGCCAATCAATTAATTTCTAAAACATCTTTCGATACCACACTAGGTATTATACCCGAAGATACCACATATAATCCAGATTTATCAAATAACAGTGAAGAATCCACTTCATCTGCCAATATTTCACTTTCTCCAGAATCACTGATAAATTTTAATTCACCTTCGAGAACACCTCAAGAATCCTTACAAAAATCCAATATCTTAACCAGACGTCTAAGATTATTAACAGAAAAAATGGCCGAAAATACAATTTCAAATGTCAGACCATCCACATTTTCAAACTCCGCCAATGAAAACATAAAAACATTTTTAAAACAGTTTGAAAATGAATGTGAAGCCTTTGGTTGGATCGATGATGCAAAAATGAAAAAAATTAAAATTGCATTTACTGGAAATGCACAAACAATTTTTAATGAATTAATTTCCAATGATGAAAACCTTAAAGAATGGAAAGACATCAAACCAAAATTAGAGGAAATTTTCAAAAAATCAACACCACAACTTCGTGAACGTCTATATAATCGTAAATATAAAGGTGATGATGACTTCATAGATTTTGTTATCTTTGTAATAATACATTACAAGAAATAGAACCTAATATTACAGAAGAAAGAGTAATAGATCACATATACCGTTCCATTGGTGAAAAAGAACGTGAACATATAGTTAAATTTAAACCTAAAACTTTAACAGCACTACATAATGCTTTTGATGATTATCTTTATTGTAAAGATAAAACAAGACCTATAATAGACCCAATTTTTGCTAAAGAACTCGAAAAAGTAAAAAATCAATTAGAAACATATAGGATAGCAATGGAAAATGCTAACAAAGAACTCGAAAAAATTAAAACACCTTCTAATAATTAAATTTTTGAAAAAAAAATGAAACCGACTGCGTTTAGGAACATAAAGCATAATAGAACTAAAATGTTGAAAACAAGTTTTCTAGGTTTGGTAATAGTAATTTTTTATAAAATGGATTCACAACTAACGCAGTCGCTGGCACAAATATTTTTCAAGTTACATACATACACACACACACACACACACACACACACAAACATACATACATACATACATACATACATACATACATATGTATATATGTATATGTATATATATAAAATACAAAATTTTTAAATGAAGCAATTAGA